>CM051236.1:44701253-44916253 GCA_027917425.1 Gastrophryne carolinensis | reverse complement strand
ACAGACAGACACAGACAGACACACACACATAGACACACACACATAGACACACAGACAGACAGACACAGACAGACACAGACAGACACAGACACAGACAGACACACACACAGACATACACACATAGACACACAGACAGATGCAAACTCACACACACATAGACATACATACACAAACACACACGCAGACAGACACAAACACAGAAGCTCAAATACACACACACACACACACACACACACACACACACACACACACACAGACACACACACACACACAGACACACACACACACACACAGACACACACACACACACAGACACACACACATAGACACACATACACACACAGACACACACACAGACACACACACATAGACACAGACACACACACAGACACACACACAGACACACACACAGACACACACACACACAGACACACACACACACACAGACACACACACACACACAGACACACACACATAGACACACACACAGACACACACACACACACACAGACACACACACAGACACACACACACACACAGACACACACACATAGACACACACACACAGACACACACACATAGACACACACACACACAGACATACACACATAGACACACACACACACAGACATACACACATAGACACACAGACAGACACAAATTCACACACACATAGACATACATACACAAACACATACGCAGACAGACACAAACACAGAAGCTCAAATACACACACACACACACACACACACAGACACAGACACACACACAGACACACACACAGACACACACACATAGACACACACACACACACACACACACACACACACACACACAGACAGACACACACACACACACACACAGACACACACACATAGACACACACACACACACACACAGACGCACATGCACACACAGACACACATGCACACACAGACACACATGCACACACACACACACACACACACACACACACATAGACACACACACACAGACACACACACAGACACACACACACACACAGACACACACACACACACACACAGACACACACACATAGACACACACACACACACAGACACACACACATAGACACACACACACAGACACACACACACAGACACACACACACACACACACACACAGACACACACAGACACACAGACAGACACACACACACACAGACACAGACACACACACACACACACAGACACAGACACACATGCACACACAGACACACATGCACACACAGACACACATGTACACACACACACACACACACACACACACACACACACAGACACACACACACACACAGACACACAGACACATGCACACTCAGAAAAATCGGGACGGTTGGAGGTATGCATTTTCTAATATAGAAAAAGAAATGGCAGATAAGCTCAGCACCTTGAGGACGTCCTTTTGGCACAAAAATATACACTTTAAAAAATAGCATTCAAAGTGGAGTTTCCCTTTAAGGCATTAAGCTTTGACACATGGGGTAGAGCGCTTGCTCTCTAGCGATCCTGCCCTCCGCTCGCTTACATAGAGAGAGGGTAGAATAATGGATCTCTAGCTATGAAATGCTCAGTCAGTGGGTAAATGCAGTAAAAGCAGCGCGCGGCGCTGTGCAGATAGCGCTGAGGTTTAGGCATCACGTTCGCTCAGTGCTGGAGCAGCTGGGAAGCAGCGAGATAATAAAATATATCCCCAGTGCGGCCGCCACTAGCTGCCCAGCTGCTGCCTCTGACAAGCGGGGCCAGCACTGACAGACATAGATGCTTGTTATTCATTACACTATTATCCAAGAATTAATATAGAGCCGAAAACCTCTCCACCACAACACACAAAATAAACATTTTCATTTCAACTGGTTGGGATTCAGCACAGATCAGCAAACCACGTATAAGGTTATATTTACAGGGAAGCCCCATAGAGCAAAAATGGGAGTCTTTCTATATAATTGATCATGCCAGTGTGGATTGCGCTGTTGATTGCGGTGTGCATTGTGGTGTGCATTGAAGTATGAATTGTGGTGTGGATTGCATTGCGGTATGGATTGAAGCGTGGATTGCAGTGTGCATTGCGATGTGGATTGCAGTGTGCCATGAGGTGTGCATAGCTGTGTGCATTGAAGTGTGGATTGTGGTGTGGATTGCGATGTGCATTGCAGTGTGCATTGAAGTATGGATTGTGGTGTGCATTACAGTGTGGATTGCAGTGGGAATTGCAGTGTGGATTGTGGTGTTTATTGCAGTGTGCATTGCAGTGGGAATTGCGGTGTGCATTGTGGTGTGCATTGCAGTATGCATTGCAGTGTGGATTGTGGTGTGCATTGCAGTGTGCATTGTGGTGTTTATTGCGGTGTGGATTGAGGTGTGGATTGCAGTGTGCATTGTTGTGTGCATTGCAGTGTGGATTGTGTTGTGGGTTGCAGTGTGGATTGTGGCGTACATTGCAGTGTGCATTGCGGTGTGTATTGTGGTATGGATTGCAGCCTGCATCCCGGTGAGCTTTCTAGTGTTTAGACCCAAAAATTGCAAGAAAATGTTTTTTCTACTTTTTCCCCCCAAATGACATGTACCTGTGATGGGTCATTTCCACAGGTGAGGCGCCTCGTTTTCCAATAAGTTAAGGATATTTGTTAAGTTGCGAAACAACAGCATATGCAGAAAAATTGTGAAATCGTGAAATGAGAGTCTAAATAATTGATGATGCCAGTGTGAATTGTGGTGTGGATTGTGCTGTTGATTGCAGTGTGGATTGCAGTGTGCATTGCTGTGTTCATTGAAGTGTGGATTGTGAGTTGGATTGCAGTGTGCATTGAAGCGTGGATTGCAGTGTGCATTGCGGTTTGGATTGCAGTGTGCATCGCGATGTGGATTGCAGTGTGCATTGCGGTGTGGATTGCAGTGTGCATTGCGGTTTGGATTGCAGTGTGCATTGCGGTTTGGATTGCAGTGTGCATTGTGGTTTGGATTGCAGTGTGCATTGCGGTTTGGATTGCAGTGTGCATCGCGGTTTGGATTGCAGTGTGCATTGCGGTTTGTATTGCAGTGTGCATCGCGGTTTGGATTGCAGTGTGCATTGCGATGTGGATTGCAGTGTGCATTGTGGTTTGGATTGCAGTGTGCATCGCGGTTTGGATTGCAGTGTGCATTGCGATGTGGATTGCAGTGTGCATTGTGGTTTGGATTGCAGTGTGCATTGCGATGTGGATTGCAGTGTGCATTGCGGTTTGGATTGCAGTGTGCATTGCGATGTGGATTGCAGTGTGCATTGCGATGTGGATTGCAGTGTGCATTGCGGTTTGGATTGCAGTGTGCATTGCGGTTTGGATTGCAGTGTGCATTGCGATGTGGATTGCAGTGTGCATTGCGGTTTGGATTGCAGTGTGCATTGCAGTTTGGATTGCAGTGTGCATTGCGGTTTGGATTGCAGTGTGCATTGCGGTTTGGATTGCAGTGTGCATTGCGATGTGGATTGCAGTGTGCATTGCGGTTTGGATTGCAGTGTGCATTGCGGTTTGGATTGCAGTGTGCATTGCGATGTGGATTGCAGTGTGCATTGCGGTTTGGATTGCAGTGTGCATTGCGATGTGGATTGCAGTGTGCATTATGATGTGGATTGCAGTGTGCATTGCGGTTTGGATTGCAGTGTGCATTGCGGTTTGGATTGCAGTGTGCATTGCGATGTGGATTGCAGTGTGCATTGCGGTTTGGATTGCAGTGTGCATTGCGGTTTGGATTGCAGTGTGCATTGCGGTTTGGATTGCAGTGTGCATTGCGGTTTGGATTGCAGTGTGCATTGCGATGTGGATTGCAGTGTGCATTGCGGTTTGGATTGCAGTGTGCATTGCGATGTGGATTGCAGTGTGCATTGCGATGTGGATTGCAGTGTGCATTGCGATGTGGATTGCAGTGTGCATTGCGATGTGGATTGCAGTGTGCCCTGTACCTGTGATGGGGCATTTCTACTGGTTCGGCGCCTTATTTTCCAATAAGTTAAGGATATTTGTTTTTAAGTTTGGAAATAACAGCACTCTGTGGGATATGCAGAAACATGGTGCAATCTTTAGCATAGCCCATAGGCTGCTGTTATTTCCTGCACGGCACTGTTTGCTCTCCCAGCAGCAGCAGCAGCAGCAGGAAGAGAAGGAGGCGGCAGTGGAGGAAGCTGCCTCCTGAAGAGTGGCAGCAGCAGGTGGTGAAGGCCTCTCTGTCCTCCTCCGGTCAGGTGCTTGTTGTTGCCACCTTCTTTGGGTCCTTCAATCCCCAGTAGAAGGACCTGGAGAAGGTGGCTGCAGCAGATCCCAGACTGGAGGAATATTATGCTGAAATACCCCCCATGAAATCTACGCTAGGTAAGCTGCTAACCCAAAAGCAACAACTCACCTAATGCCTGTCCCATTCGCCTCTTCTGTAAAATCCATAGCAGGGCTCCAACGTTTTCCCTGCTTTCAAATTCATATTTCCATAAATGTGGTCTAACATTCACTCTGTTCCTTGGTGCTCTCAGCATGAGCGAGCATAGAAAGCCACAGTAGTCCCACAGATGTCTACAGCCACAGCTCTTCCTAGGTCAGCTACGATGCGGAAATTGAATCAAAGCAAGTGGCTTTGCTTAGAATACACAAGGTATTTACATATAGGGTTCGCTGGGTCAGCGGTTGCACCCAATAGGCTGCCAATAGTAACATGGGTCATGAAACACAAAAGAGGTAATGATCAGCTCAGGGGTATAGCCAGGGGGGAAGCGGGGGGGGGGGGCACTTGCCCCAGGTACAGCAGGTCAGGGGGGCGCCAAAGCGGGACCTGAGCACAGGTGGGGGGGGCGCCATTTCGAATCTTTGCCCCGGGTGCCAGAAAGCCTATCTACTGCTCTGGATTAGCTGTTGGGTCATTGAACTTACCACTTGTGGGATTGCCCAGTGCCGCATTCTTTAGAGTAATTCCAGTAAGTTTTGACTGGACTTCTACTTGAAATGGATTGGAGTTTGGAAAGCCTTATTCAACGCACAGGAAAGTGGCACCCATAGCACCCAGTCACCAAAAGCTGCACTGACTGATTACCTTTGACCATTTAGTGGCACAGGGGAAACATACTAGTAGTCGCAGTGCTCGTCCGTGAGTCGCTACTTTATAGCGACTCAGTCGCTGTTCAGTAATGTTGAATACATTGTGTGGAGTCGCTATTTGACCAGTACAGCGCTGTATGGGAGTGCATGTTAGCGACTGCTCATAGCGACCGACTCACACCATATTCAGCAAAAAACAGCCTCACAAATCTCTGGCGCCGAAAAATATTTGTTTGAAGCCCAGAGCGCAGGAGGCGGTGTGTTTAAAGTCTGTTTTCCAGCATCTATCAACTAGTAACAAAGCGAAAACATATGGAATTACATTGTAACAACATTGTAACATGAACACTTTAATGCCAGACCTGTAATGTCATTTCTTAGGAAATATATAAAAAATGAAAAAATTATGAAAAATCTGCTTTTTCAATGCCAGGAGAGGTCACAGAATTATTTGAACAAAACAAAACAAAAAAAAAAACAGTTTAAAGAGAAGAAAAGGATCGTCCATTGAAATGTATGGGAGAGCGACAGGTAGCGAGAGGTCATACCTGGCGCTGTGCAAGGCTGTTCGCTGAGGCTGGGAAAATGATGTATCAGACGCTACATGGCGCTATCCCAGTCGCTAAACAGATTCTGATTGATAAATGTGTAATTGCGTGCCGTGTCCGGCGTTCACCAGTCGCTACCTGTCATTAACCAGCCACTACCTGACGCTATCCCTTCTAAAATAAGGGCCAATATATATAACTCCAGGTCACCGTGGGGCCTGCTACGCATGTGCGACAAAAAAAAAAAAAAAAGACAATACAAACCTGTAAGGAGGAATACTTAGAAGATAAACGCGAGAGCCAAAGTGGTTCTAAGTGCACAATGAATAAGAGACGCTTCCCTTTAAATAATCTAGAAAACTTGGGATAGGTAAGCATTTGTCCCCACGTGTTCCGCCACGTTCCTGCGGCTTCTCCAGGGGAATGCTTTGTTGCTGTGCTCCTCTATATAGGAGGGAGGAGGGTCTGCACGCACAGCGTCAGACAGGAAGTGAGAGATAATGCATCCCGATATATAGCCCTTTGAGATCTGTCACCTTTCTATATAAGGGCTTTATATTGAGAGAATATAAATGTATTGTTATTATTATTATAATTAACATTTCTAAACTTCCTTTTCATCTGGAGTTGGAACATCTTTTCCAGCTCCAACCAAAACTAGTTCTGACCTTACGACTTTGACTCCAACCAGAACTACAGTAACTCTGACGCCACAGCCCTGATCACAACCTACCTCTTCTTACCGCTGATGCCTCAAGCTATGCAGCTGGGTATCCTGCTTACTTGCCTGGTTACATTGTACATTCATTTGCCTACTTAGGCCCTTATTTAACAAGGGATAGCGCCAGGTAGCGACTGGTGAGCGAACGGTAATGACGGTCACTGCCACGAGAACGCCGGCTCCCCACCACAATCACACATTTATCAAGCCGATCCTGCTTAGCGACTGAGATAGCGCCATATAGCCACTCATTCATCATTATGCCAGCCTCAGCCCACAGCGCCAGCGAGCGACCTTGAACAGCGCCAGGTATGACCTCTCGCTACCTGGCGCTCTCCAATGCATTTCAATGGAACAATCTTTAAATATTCATAATTAATTGGTAATAATTTTTTTATTTTTTTTTTATGTGAAGATTTCTGTTACCACTTCTGCAATGTTAGATATTTTTTTTAAGGTAAGAAAAAAAAAATAAAAAATGTGTGCAGAATTGATATTACAGGTCTGATATTAATGTATTCATATTACAAAATGTTTTTATAAACTTGTTTTTTTTGGTTTCCCAAAATATGGTTGTTTGGGGGTTAAAAAACTACTTTTAACCCATCGCCGCCAGCGCTCTGGGGTTTAAACAAGCATTTCACAGCGCGAGAATTTTTGGAGCGTGATTTGTTAAGGAATATGGTGGGAGCCGGTCGCTATGGCCAGTCGCTATCATGCGCACCCATACAGCGCGGAACCTGTCAAATAGCGACTCATCACCTTGTATTCAACATTACTGCAAACAGCTATCAACAACCGAACAACGGCCAAGTACAGCGACTACTAGCGGGCGCTGTGAAAATACTGCTACAGTCGCTCAACTGTCGCTACCTGGCGCTATTAATAAATCAGCCTCTTATTAATCAGTATCCCTAAATCTTTCACTTCCAAAGTCCTGGAAATCAGTGCTGCCCATACGGTACTTAAGGAGAGTATTCCTTCTATCCAAGTGCATCATTTCTTATTTAGAGACAGTGAACTTCAGTTTCCGCTGTTGAGACCAGTTATCTATTAAAGCTAAATCATTTTCGTTGTTGCAGACGTCTCCAGGAGTATTCACCTTATCACTCACCTTTGTATCATCGGCAAACAGGCAACATTTCCTATCAAGTTCTCTCCTATGTCACTTACAAACATATAAAATAGAATGGGGCCCAGGACAGAGCCTTGCAGTACACAACATGTAACTGTCATTAGAGCAATCATTAAAGGGCACTCTAACAAAGTTCACTTGGGTACAATTGGGATTATACTTGGGGTATAATGCCAACTTTTTTGGAGATTTACATTTTCAGGATCAGATAGAAAAAGAACAAAAAACAATTCTTCAAAGTTAAAGCAGACTTAATTCACCCCCCCCATTGAGGATATCCCTGTGCATGGTCAACAGAGGAAAATGGCTGCATCCCCAGTTTCTAAAGCGTGTACCAGCCGCACAATGCTGGGTATGCGGACACGAGCAGCACATGCACCTTGAATAGCTAAGGCTTATACTGATCCCGGGGGATTTCACTGAGTGGGGCATCCCGAGTATAGCAAATCAGGCAGCTCTGAAGTCTTTCAGCCATAGGTTTTGGTCTACTTTATGCTGGGGTTAATACTATCTAGGGTATGTAAAGGGAAAAAGTCCTATTCCATATTATACAAAGAGTAAATGACCCCATGACATAGATTACAGAGGAATCTCTCATTACAGTTGTCATATTATGTCTACTGTAATTTTTTCTTGTCACTATGATAAAAGTTATTTTATTCCTAAATGTATAACTAATATTATAGTGACAAGATAAAGGGGTTATCCAAAAGATTTGTGACTATTCTGAAGAGGCTGATTTTGGAGAGGCAGTCAGAGCAGAATTAGAGTTATACTAAAGGCCAAATTGTTGTCCAATTGTCTCGGGCTACACGTTGCACTGTCCTACACTTCATCTGTTTTCAAAAAGACCCTGTAGTTCCTACGTTATTTGTAAAAGCAATAGAGAAATGGAGATGCAGAGAAACAGTGAGTGTGGAAACAGCCATGTGATGTAAAAACACTGTGATGAGTGTAAGATGAAAGAGGAGAGAGGAGGGCGGGGTTTCAGAGCTGCAGAGAGAGGCAACCAATCAGGACATCTGGGCAAGGAGTAGGGGGTGTTCTGTTCTTGGTCCACCGAAGGTTAATTGAAGGACCAGGTCAGCGGGGTGGGACTGAAAGCTGAATAAGGAAGTGATTTCCTCACTAAGAGCAGGAAGCAGAGTGCTGGGGCCACTTAGGCCCTTATTTAACAAGGGATAGCGACAGGTAGCGACTGGTGAGCGGCCGGTAATGACGGGCCCCGCCACGAGAACGCTGGCTCCCCACCACAATCACACATCACCACAAACACCACAATCCTGCTTAGCGACTGAGATAGCGCCATATAGCGACTCATTCATCATTATTCCAGCCTCAGACCACAGCGCCAGCATCCGACCTTGAACAGCAACAGGTATGACCTCTTGCTACCTGGCGCTCTCCAATGCATTTTAATGGAACAATCTTTAAATATTAATAATTAATTGTTATTCATTTTTTTTTTTTTTTATGTGAAAAATTCTGTGACCACTTCTGCCATTTTAAATAATTTTTTTAAGGTAAAAAAAAAATGTACAGAATTGATATTACAGGTCTGATATTAATGTATTCATATTACAAAATTATTTTAAAAACTTGTTTTTTTTGGTTTCCAAAAATATGGTTGTTTGGGGGTTAAAAAACTATTTTTAACCCATCGCCGCCAGCACTCTGGGGTTTAAACATGCATTTTACAGCGCGAGAATTTTTTGAGCGTGATTTTTTTAATGAATATGGCCAGTCGCTATCATGCGCTCCCATACAGCGCGGAACCTGTCAAATAGCGACTCCTCACCCAATATTTCAACATTACTGCACACCGACTGAGTCGCTGTCAACAACCGAACAACGGCCAAGCACAGCGACTACTAGCGGGCGCTCTGAAAATACTGCTACAGTCGCTCAACTGTCGCTACCTGGCGCTATTAATGAATCGGCCTCCCCGTTTATGAGTGTGAGATGAAAGAGGAGAGAGGAGGGCGGGGTTTCAGAGCTACAGAGAGAGGCAACCAATAAGGACATTTGGGCAAGGAGTAGGGGGTGTTCTGTTCTTGGTCCACCGAAGGCTGATTGATGGAACAGATAAGGGGGGATGGACTGAAAGCTGAATAAGGAAGTGATTTCCTCACTAAGAGCAGGAAGCAGAGTGCTGGGGCCACTTAATGAAAGGTAAGCTACTGATATTTATGTTTGACTTGCCAAACACTTTAAAATAATCCATAAAAATCCATATACACAAGTTGGCTAATGAGAGGAGGGGTCAAGACCTGTCACCCCCTTTTCCTTCTATTAAAAGAAAGAAAAACAAGTCTGGCTGGATATTTCCTAAAGCTGGGTGTATTAGTGACCCCCCTCTCACCATCCAGCGTATTTATATGGGCTTTTATCACTGGGCTATTTTTCACAATAGTGTTCCTTTAATGGGAAAGATATTTTGTTTTAGAAGTTATAAAAATAATAGCAGCCTATGGGAAATGGAAAGGACATCTGGAGAGACTCTTTCCTAATAGCTTTGCATTTTCCATAGGCTGCTATTATTTTATAATTTCTTAAAGAAAATGTCTTTCCCATTTGTGCCTGGTCTGTAGAATTGGCCCATTAATTTTTAAATAGAAGAAAACTATTTTTCATTTTACTTTGGGGATTATTTAAGAAACACTAAGGCCACGTAGTACCAGATAAGTGTTAGGTGAATGTCAGGTCCCAGTGCAAAAGGTGCATGTCAGGTCCCAGTGCAAAAGGTGTATTTATGGCCAAAAAGCCAAAGTGCCAGTCATAGTGCCAGGTACTGTCCCATCTATCAACAGTGTCGGTGATGGGATGAGTGCCGGTGCTGAGTTCCCTACAGTGCCAGATAGGACCAGGCGCTCACCTTGCACTGTGTGGCCTGATCCCATACATTTCAATAGGCTGAGATGCTTATAATTATTTAGGCATTTTTTTTAGCTGGTGCATGTGCCACGGGATGCCTGGGCTTTTTAGGCACTTTTATGTCGCATGGCAAACTTGTGATTTGTCCCGTAAGAAACTGTGTCGTGTCTTTCAAGTGTCCCAAATGCAATTCTCTCCTTTTTTAAAACAAAAAAAAATGTCCTGACCCTAAATAATTAAAACTGGAGATTACAACAGACGCTGTGTGCCTGGAATCCTTTTACTTTAGCTCCCCTTTAAGCGCTATGCATATTATTCAGAAATTTTGACATCTTGCAGTTCTCCTGGCCGGCACTAGATGTCGCTAGTGTATAGGCATATACAAGCTACGCACTGCGAACACTGCCTGGCCGGGAGCACTACAGCTGATAGCACAGGCAGGCTGAAGACGACTTTACCTTCTAAATTGTGTGCTGATTGTGAAAATCTCTGACTGCCTCTCCATAGTCAGCCTCTCCAGAAACATCCAAAATCATTTGGACCCTCTATAACAGCAGTAACAACAATAAAAATTAAAAACTATTTCCAGGGACAGACTCAGTTTTACATTAGACGAGCAACCACATCCAACTCCAGTGCTGGTGATCTCCCATTTTAGGGGGGCATCCCGAATTGGGATGCCCCACTGTGTGTAACCCCTGGTTAACACACCTGACGATTTCGCACCACATCCTGACTATACCTTTAGCCGGGGAGGCCGATTCATTAATAGCGCCAGGTAGCGACAGATGAGCGACTGTAGCGTGATTTTTTCAGCGCCAGCCAGTATTCACTGTGCTTGGCCGGCATTAGCTTGATGACAGCGACTCAGTCGGTGTGCGGTAATGTTGAATACGGGCTGGGGGGTCGCTGTTTCACAGGTCCAGCGTTGTATGTGAGCGCCTGACAACGAATGGGCAGAGCGAACGGCTAGCTTCATATTCATCAACAAATCACGCTCCGAATGTGCTGTCGCTGTCCATTCCTTGTTTAAACCCCAGAGCGCTTGCGGCGATCTGTATTAACTAGTTTTTAACCCCTAAACAACCATATTTTTTGAATGTAACATTATACATGTTTTTAGAATCATTTTGTAATATGAATACATTAATCTCAGACCTGTTAGATCAATTCTGCACATATTTTTTTTATTTTTTTTTTTTACTTAAAAATAAATCCTAACATTGCAGAAGTGGTCTCCGATTTTTTGACATTAAAAAAAAAAAAAAAAAAAATTAATACCAATTAATTATGAATAATTATAGATTGCTCCATTGAAATGCATTGGACATCGCCAGGGAGCGACAGCTCATACCTGGCGCTGTGAGGGAATTTGCAGCGGCGCTGTTCGGTCCAGGCGGCTTCATGATGAATGCCGCGCTAGCCGGCGCTCTCGCCGGCGCTAGCCTCATTTTGCTTGATAAATGCGTCATTGTGACCGCCGCCGGGCGTACTTGAGTCGGTAGTCGCCGTTAGCTGCCGCTACCTGGCGCTCGTCAGACACTACCTGGCGCTATCGCTTGATGAATAAGGGCCAATGTGCATTCCAGGCCCAGGCATTTTTGATTGGCTGGCTCAGGCGTGACCCACGGCTAGAGGTGAGCAGGGGTACAGCTGGTGGCACATGCTCTGTTCAGCTTTTATTGCCACTCAGTGCTCAGAGCGGTAAAAAATCTGAACGGAGCGCGAGCTGCTGATAGGCTGAGCAGCACTGAGAATAAAAGAAAGGTGAGTTTTCGGGTGATCAGAGGGGATACATGCAATGGGGCGTTCCTGTTTGGAAATGAGCAATACAACCCAGGATAGTAAAAATCTTGGGTTTTATTTTTCTTTAAGGAAGACAAAATGTACTATTATTATTATTATCATTATCATCATCATTGCTAATAATAACTCAGGTTCACGAGAAAAATAAAATACTAATCATAACGTTAATTATCTTAAAGGACAGTCTCTGGAAATAAAAACAATTTAGTATAAGGACATCCCTCTACAATAAAGATGCAAACCAAACGGAACTGGTGTAGTAAGTGGGATAATCAAAGTATGAAGTGTGGAGATCAGGGACAATTCACTATAAGAACTAAACCCTTAATTTCAGATACACTGTAAATTAAAGCTGTAAATAAACAAGTTGTAAAATACAAGTAGTATGGACATTAGAGGAGTAACTCCAAAATAGGGACTGTCCCTGGAAATGAGGGATACTTTACTAGAAGAACGCCCCCTTTAATAAAGATGCCTCATATAATATATATATATATATATATATATATATATATATATAGCAACTTGGAAACTGGAGGGATAACTTTGCCAAGGCAAAGGGACAGCCACTGAAAATTAGAGAGAATTCAGGATGAGGACAATACTCTATAATAAAAATGCATAAAAAAAGAAGCTTGAGTAATATTGACATTAAAGGGATAAATACCTCTGTCAAAGTAAAGGCTGCCCAGAAATTTTGGCAATTCACACTAAGGAGTTCAATAAAAATAGTACTGTAAATATACTGTAAGTAAATTAAGGTTGTGGCAACTTGGAAACTGGAGGGATAATCTGCCAAAGGAAGGGACTAATCCTATAAAATAGAGACAATTCAGTATACGGATGATCCCCTTCAAGAAGCTGAAATGGTATGGGCATTAAGTGAATAACTATTGAAGGAGTTCAATAATAAAATACGTATAGTAAATTAAGGCTGTGGCAGTGTAGCAACTTGGAAGCTGGAGGAATAACTTTGGAAATTAGGGACAGCATATTCATCTTCAATAAAGATGCATTGTGTGGTAAAAAAAGAAGCTAGGGTAGTATGAGCATTAAGTGAGTAACTCTGCCAAAGTAAGGACTGCCCTATAATGAGTTAATAAAAGTTAGTAAATTAAGGTTGTGGCGGTGTAGCAACTTGGAAACTGGGGGATAACTCTGACAGGGCAGGGACGGCAGGCTGATTCATCACTAACGCCAGGTAGCGACAATGAGCGTCTGTAGCAGGCATTTTCAGAGCGCCCGCTAGTAGTCACTGTGCTCGGCCGTGAGTTGCTAGTTTATAGCAACTCAGTCGCTGTTCAGTAATGTTGAATACATTGTGAGGAGTCGCTATTTGACCAGTACAGAGCTGTATGGGAGCGCAAGTTAGCGACTGGTCATAGCGACCGACTCACCATATTCAGCAAAAAAACAGCCTCACCAAACTCAGGAGCTGAAAAATGCTTGTTTGAAGCCCAGAGCGCAGGAGGCAATGTATTTAAAGTCTGTTTTTCAGCATCTATCCACTAGTAACAAAGCGAAAACATATGGAATTACATTGTAGCAACATTGTATCATGAACACTTTAATGCCAGACCTGTAATGTCATTTCTGAAGAAATATATAAAAAATGAAAACATTGTGAAAAAACTGCTTTTTCAATGCCAGAAGAGGTCACAGAATTATTTGTAATTTAAAAAAAAAAACAAAAACTCAGTTTAAGGAGAAGAAAAGGATCGTCCATTGAAATGTATGGGAGAGCGATAGGTAGCGAGAGGTCATACCTGGCGCTGTACAGCCCTGTTCGCTGAGGCTGTGAAAATGATGAATCAGACTCTACATGGCGCTATGCCAGTCGATAAACAGATTCTGCTTGATAAATGTGTAATTGCGTGCCGTGTCCGGCGTTCACCAGTCGCTACCTGTCATTAAGCAGCCACTACCTGACGCTATCCCTTCTTAAATTAGGGCCTGAGCCTAAAAATTAGAGGCAGTATCTTTCAATATAGATGCATTGTGTGGTAAAAAACAACAAACGCCAAACAATACATAGTACTAAGAAACTGAAAACAAGTGTACTATGGACACTACAGAAATAGCTTTGTACTAGGGAGTGTCTCTGGGAAATAGGGACTAATCGGTAAGATGTCCCACTTCAAGATCATATAGTAAATGGGGAGCCTTATTTATGAAGCGTCAGCGCTACACAGCGCCACCTTTTTTGCCCTCTGCAGCAGTGCCGATGTGGCCACCAGCTACCTCTTATTTAACAGTAGTCCTGAAAAGTTTGCAGCGTCGGGCACTCTGGTTGACACTTGGTGCTGTAAGTCAAGATCTCATAGAGCACAATGGGCAGAACTGGATCAATGTTCCAAAACTTCTGACCAAAATGTCAGCGCTCCATATCTATGGCCACCAGAAAGGCGCACATCACAAATAAGACCCATAGTGTGGCAACTTGGAAACCGGAGAGATAACTCTGTCAAGGTAAAAGGACGGTCACTGGAAATTAAGGACCATTGCCTTTAAGGTTGACTATAAAGCCTATACTCTTCAATCTGAATGCATTGTTGTATAGTAAATAAAAGCTAGAACCATGTCAAAATTGGAGGGACAGTCTCTGGAAATTAGTAACAATTACATATAATACTGGTTATCTTTGATATAGATGCATTGTATGTTTAAAAAAAGGCTGGAGTAGTATGGGCATTAGAGGTATAACACTGTCAAAGTAGGGACTGTCCCCTGCAAATGAGGGACAATTCAGTAAAAGAACGGCCAACTTCAATATACAGTAGGTGCATTGTATGATTAAAAAAAGCTGGAGTAGTATAGACACTAGAGGTATAACCAAATGGGCTGTCCTAAGAATTTGGGACAGTTCACTATAAGGACTTCAGCAACCATAGTAAATATAGTAAATTAAGCTGGAGTAGTATAGACACTAGAGGTATAACCAAATGGGTTGTCCTGGAAATTAGGGACAGTTCACTATAAGGACTTCAGTAACCATAGTAAGTATAGTAAATTAAGCTTGAGTAGTATAGACACTAGAGGTATAACCAAATGGGCTGTCCTAAGAATTTGGGACAGTTCACTATAAGGACTTCAGCAACCATAGTAAATATAGTAAATTAAGCTGGAGTAGTATAGACACTAGAGGTATAACCAAATGGGTTGTCCTGGAAATTAGGGACAGTTCACTATAAGGACTTCAGTAACCATAGTAAATATAGTAAATTAAGCTGGAGTAGTATAGACACTAGAGGTATAACCAAATGGGCTGTCCTAAGAATTTGGGACAGTTTACTATAAGGACTTCAGCAACCATAGTAAATATAGTAAATTAAGCTGGAGTAGTATAGACACTAGAGGTATAACCAAATGGGTTGTCCTGGAAATTAGGGACAGTTCACTATAAGGACTTCAGTAACCATAGTAAGTATAGTAAATTAAGCTTGAGTAGTATAGACACTAGAGTTATAACCAAATGGGTTGTCCTGGAAATTAGGGACAGTTCACTATAAGGACTTCAGTAACCATAGTAAGTATAGTAAATTAAGCTGGAGTAGTATAGACACTAGAGGTATAACCAAATGGGTTGTCCTGGAAATTAGGGACAGTTCACTATAAGGACTTCAGTAACCATAGTACCTATAGTAAATTAAAGCTGTGGCAGTGTGGCAACTTGGAAACTGGAAACATTGCTCTTACTCTGCCAATGCAGGGAGTGATACTGGAAATTGGGGACAATTGAGGATTATACCCTTAGGTCAAGGTGCATTTTATAGTAAATAAAAGCCATGTGGAAATGGCCAGGGTAGGGACTGTCCCTGGACATTAGGGGCAAGTCAGTATAAGAATGACCACCTTCAATATAGATGCATTGTATAGTTAAAACATCTGGATTAGTATAGACATTAGAGGTATAACCAAAGGGGCTGCCCTGGAAATTAGGGACAATTCACTATAAGGACTTCAGTAACCATAGTAAGTATAGTAAAGTAAAGCTGTGGCAGCTTGGAAATTATACGGAATGCTCTGCCAAGGCAGGGACTGGCCTTGGAAATTAGGGACAATTCACTATAAGGACTTCAGTAACCATAGTAAGTATAGTAAAGTAAGGCTGTGGCAGCTTGGAAACTGGAGGGAATACTCTGTAAAGACAGGGACTGACCTTGGAAATTGAGGACAATTGACTAGAAAGACTAAGCCCTTTAATCAAGGTGCATTTTATAGTAAATAAAAGCTGGAGCCATGTGGAAATTGGGGGACTGTCCCTGGAAATTGGGGGCAATGGACTATAATGACTATACCCTTCAATCAAGCAGCATCATGCATTGTATAATACATTTGATAAATAAAAGCTGGAACCATGTGGAAATGGGGGGGGGGGGGGGGGGCTATGCCAAGGTAGGGACTGTCCCTGGAAACTGGGGACGCTTGACTGTAATGACTATACCCTTCAATCAAGCAACATCATGCATTATAAACTAAATATAATAAAAAAAGCTGGAGCTATGTGGAAATTGTGGGGAAGCTTTGCCAAGGTAGGGACTGTCCCTGGAAATTGGGGACGCTTGACTATAATGACTATACCCCTCAATCAAGCAACATCATGCATTGAATAATGCATTTAATAAATAAAAGCTGGAGCCATGTGGAAATAGGGGGGACATCTTTGCCAAGGTAGGGACTGTCCCTGGAAATTGGGGACGCTTGACTATAATGACTATACCCCTCAATCAAGCAACATCATGCATTGAATAATACATTTAATAAATAAAAGCTGGAGCCATGTGGAAATTGTGGGGAAGCTTTGCAAAGGTAGGGACTGTCCTTGGAAATTGGGGACGCTTGACTATAATGACTATACCCTTCAATCAAGCAGCATCATGCATTGTATAATACCTTTCATAAATAAAAGCTGGAACCATGTGGAAATGAGGGGGGCTTTGCCAAGGTAGGGACTGTCCCTGGAAACTGGGGACGCTTGACTGTAATGGCTATACCCTTCAATCAAGCAACATCATGCATTATAAAATAAATACAATAAAAAAAAAGCTGGAGCCATGTGGAAATTGTGGGGCAGCTTTTCCAAGATAGGGACTGTCCTTGGAAATTGGGGACCCTTGACTATAATGGCTATACCCCTCAATCAAGCAACATCACGCATTGAATAATACATTTAATAAATAAAAGCTGGAGCCATGTGGAAATAGGGGGGACATCTTTGCCAAGGTAGGGACGGTCCCTGGAAATTGGGGACCACTGAATGCAGGGACCATTGTATCAGCAGTGTGGACATTTGATAGAACATTTCAGGTGGGGATATTACCTACCTGAATTCCTGAGCTTGCGGTTCCGGAGGACGGAGATGATAACCAGCAGGCTGCCCAGGATGTCCAACACGATGGTAAAGATCAGGACCCCGGACAGCGCCATTACCAGCCAGGCGGCCCGCGGGCCGGATTCCTCATCGCGCTCCAGCCCGCAGCAGTTCCGCGCCCAGGAGGAGGACACATTGCGGAGCGCGGACATGGCCACCCTGCCCCGCATCAGTAACTGAGGCTCCGCTCCTGGCCGCACCTTGTCGGCAGGTAAGAGGGAGCCAGGGTGGGGGGGAATCAGCTGACTCCAGGGGGGCAGTTAGGGGGGCCGGTCCATCCGTCCATGTGGGTCCAGTACGAGCAGGTAAATGAGAGAGGGGAGATCGGCAGGATGGCGCCCCCTCGGGGCGGGGGGGGGGGGGGGGGGAGGAGAGGAGCTGCCAATGCCAGTGCAGGAGGGGGACCATCTCAGCCATGCTGCCCTGCCAGGAGGAGGAGGATAACTTCACTCCCAGGAGGGATGGAAGGGTGACAGCTGAGGAATGAGGGCGGGGGTCCCAGCTGATGATGATGGAGAGGAGGGGAGACAGCTGAGGCTGGGGGCTATGTGACTGCACACACGAGCAATGGATGGAGATGGGATGGCAGACACACACTGCTGTGACAGTTACTTCACCCGCAGGAAGGAGGCAGCTTCTACACTGTCCCTGTATAGGAGGGATGCCTGCTCTGGATGATTAGATGGATGGCTTTATACCACCAGGGATCTGCAGAAACCCCCTGACCCACAATACTTGTAAAAGCTAGCACAGCCTGAGCATTGGCTGGAGGAAGGGGCTGCAATTATTCAACTCAGCAACCATATATACAGGAGATATAAGCTTAGAGCTTAACAGGAAGGTAGGAGGTGAAGAAGTTAAAATGGGGACACAGAGGACTGACAAGCATGAGTGACATGTCACCAACAGGGTAGTTGGTGGCAGTCATATTATGCTGACATCTTGTACTCGGCCACCATCTACAGATGAGACATAGGCTTAAACTACATATGAAGTGCAGGAATTAAAAACGAGCAAACAGAGGTCTGTCAAGCATGAACATTATGTGACAGTCCGAGAAATGGCTAGAGGAAAGGGTGGCAATGATTATTGTATTCAGCCACCATCTATACAGGAGATCTAAGCTTAGACCACATACCTACTACATATGAAGTGCAGGAATTAAACATGAGCAAACAGAGGTCTGCTAAGCATGAGCATTGTGTGACAGGCAAGAGGATACCCAGCACAGCCCGAGTAATGGCTAGAGGAAGGGGTGACAGTGATTATTGTATTCAGACACGATCTATATGGGAGATCTAAGCTTAGACCAAATACCAGTAGGAGGTGAAGAGGTTTAAAATGAGGTCTGACAAGCATGGGTGACATGTCACTTACAGAGAAATGGGTGAGGGGTGCAAGCATGAGCACTATGTGACAGTCCAAGAAATGGCTAGAGGAAGGGGTGGCAGTGATTATTGTATTCAGCCACCATCTATGCAGGAGATCTAAGCTTAGACCAAATACCTGTAGGAGGTGAAGACGTTTATATGAGGAAGCAAAGGACTGACAAGCATGGGTGACATGTCATTTACTGAGAAATGGGTGAGGGGTCCTGAACAAAGTTGCAGCCCAGTGGGGGAATCGTTTTTTTAAGGGTTTGGGCTTTTCAATAAATCATCGGGAAGGTCCGGTTTAAAATTGGGACTGACAAGTATGGGTGACATGTCACATACAAAACACTGGGTGAGATATGGTTGACGACAGTAATATAAGGCTGACACCTTGTACTCGGCCACTATCTATGGATGAGACATAGGCTTAAACTACATATGAATTAAAATGAGTATACAGAGTTCTGGCAAGCATGAGCACTGTGTGACAGTTATACATTGTATGACAGTCTAAATACATTTGGATCTGGATGATCAGATGAAAGGGATGACTAATTACCACCTGTGATCTGCACAACCCCCCTGACCCTCAATACAGGGGTGAGAGGATGCCCAGCACAGCCCGAGCAATGCCTATAGAAAGGGGTGGCAGTGATTATTGTATTCGGCCACCATCTCTAGGAGATCAAAGCTTAGACCACATACCTTTATTGTATTATTGATTCCATCTATAGGAGATCAAAACTTAGACCACATACCTTTATTGTATTATTGATTCCATCTATAGGAGATCAAAGCTTAGACCACATAGATTATTGTATTATTGATTCCATCTATAGGAGATCAAAGCTTAGACCACATACCTTTATTGTATTATTGATTCCATCTATAGGAGATCAAAGCTTAGACCACATACCTTTATTGTATTATTGATTCCATCTATAGGAGATCAAAGCTTAGACCACATAGATTATTGTATTATTGATTCCATCTATAGGAGATCAAAGCTTAGACCACATAGATTATTGTATTATTGATTCCATCTATAGGAGATCAAAGCTTAGACCACATACCTTTATTGTATTATTGATTCCATCTATAGGAGATCAAAGCTTAGACCACATACCTGTAGGAGATGAAGAAGTTAGAATTGGGACACAGAGGACTGACAAGCATGGATGACATGTCACATACAGAGCACTGGGTGAGGGAGGGTAGCAGTTATGTATTGCAGACTCAGTTTATGGATGAGACATAAGCTTATACCACATGAAGTGAACATGCATGAGCACTGTGTGAAAGTTATACATTTTCTGTTTGGTCCTTCTAATTTCATGACATGACTGCAGAAGCCCCTGACTCGCAATACAGGGAGGAGAGGATGGTAATCACTGAGCAATCACCCTGCAACATACTGAGCAATGAGCTAGAGGCGGAGGGGCCATTCATACGGGGAGGCCGATTCATTAATAGCGGCAGGTAGCGACAGTTGAGCGACTGTAGCGGCATTCTCAGAGCGCCCGCTAGTAGTCGCTGTACTTGGCCGTTGTTCGGTAGTTGATAGCGACTCAGTCGGTTTGCCGTAATATTGAATATTGGGTGAGGAGTCGCTATTTCACCATTTCCGCGCTGTATGGGAGCGCATGATAGCGACTGGCCCTAGCGACCGGCTCCCACCATATTCATTAAAAAATCACGCTCAAAAAAATTCTCACGCTGTAAAATGCATGTTTAAACCCCAGAGCGCTGGCGGCGATGGGTTAAAAGTAGTTTTTTTAACCCCCAAACAACCATATTTTTGGAAACCAAAAAAAAGAAAGTTTTTTTAAATAATTTAGTAATATGAATACATTAATATCAGACCTGTAATATCAATTCTGTACAATTTTTTATTTTTTTTACCTTAAAAAAATTATCTAAAATGGCAGAAGTGGTCATAGAATTTTTCACATTTAAAAAAAAAAAAAAAATTAATAAACAATTAATTATGAATATTTAAAGATTGTTCAATTGAAATGCATTGGAGAGCGCCAGGTAGCGAGAGGTCATACCTGTCGCTGTTCAAGGTCGGACGCTGGCGCTGTGGGCTGAGGCTGGAATAATGGTGAATGAGTGGCTATATGGCGCTATCTCAGTCGCTAAGCAGGATCGGCTTGATAAATGTGTGATTGTGGTGGAGAGCCGGCGTTCTTGTGGCGGTGCCCGTCATTACCGGACGCTCACCAGTCGCTGTCGCTATCCCTTGTTAAATAAGGGCCTGTATGTGGTACTTACCCACTCTCTATAAATGAGACACAATCTTAGACCACATACAATAGAAGGTGAAGAAGTTTAAAATGAGGATACAGAGGACTGACAAACATGAGGGACATGTCACATATAAAGCATGGGGAGGGGGGAGCAGGCATTTATTGCAGACACTTTGTACCCAACCACCATTTAGCGATGAGACATAGGATGAATGTTGTGCCAAAACTGGAGACTTCTATGCATGAGCACTGGATGGAGCATGAGGCAGTTAGCTTAACCCTCAATATATTGTTAGGGTTATTTAAGAAACGTTAATGCCACTTGGTGCCACATAGCATCAGGTGAGCGCCGGGCGCAGTATGTGAAAAGCATATATATGAAAGTCAATCTGGTGAGCGCCTCAAATAGAGTCATGTAGTGTCACATCTATCACTAGCATTGGCTTAGTGTAAAGCGGCGGTGCGCTAGGTTCAGCAGCGCCACGTAGCACCTGTCGCTCAGTTACAGGTACTACATGGCGCTGCTGAACATACAACGCCGGCGCTTTACACTGAGCCTCCTCTAGTAATATAAGCAATGCTACATGATTCTATTAGAGGCGCTCACCAGATTGACTTTCATATATATGGTTTTCACATACTGCGCCCAGTGTTCACCCGGCGCTATGTGGCACTACCTGGCGTTAGTGTTTCTTAAATAACCCCCATAATGTATGGAGTGAAATCTCTGGCAGGCTGATTCATTACTAGCGCCAGGTACCGGCAGATGAGCGTCTGTAGCGACGCGCTCAGAGCGACCGCTAGTAGTCGCTATGATCGGCTATGGTTTGCTGTTACCGAGCACCTCAGTCGCTGGCCGACATCGATGAATTTGATGTGTCGTTATAACACCAGTACAGCACTATATGGGAGCGAGCGGTAGCAACTGGTCAGTGTGAGCGACTCAAACCATATTCATCAAAAAAACTACATTGTTATAACATTGTGACATTAATACTTTAATACCAGACCTGTAATGACAATTCTGCATGAAAATATAAAAAAATCAAAAACATTTTCAAAAATGACTTTTAATAGGCCAGGAGAGGTCACACAATAATTTCATAAAAAATAAATAAAAAGAAAACCCTGTTTAAAGAGAAGAAAAGAAACGTCCATTGAAATGTATGGGAGAGCGACAGGTAGCGACAGGTAACACCAGGCGCTCCGGAAGCCAGAGGACCGGCGCTATACGCTGAGCCATTGGTGATGATGAATCGGACGCTACATGGCGCTGTTAGAGTCGCTCACCGGAATCGCTTTGATAAATGCGATATTGCGTATAGCGCCCGGCGTTCACCGTTTGCTACCTGTCGCTACGAGGGACTACCTGCCGCTATGAATAAACCCCCAAGTATATATAAATGTGTTGATGTGCAAAAAATATGTTTCTTTATTAAAAAAAAAATAAAAAAAAATAGTATATTGAAAGATATACAGTAAGCTGCAGAGGAGGGTAGAGACCATGGAATTCACCATTAAACACATTCACAAAGGAGAATGGGCGAAAGCTAGTCTATCTATGGCAGAAAGCTGGTCTCTGGGAGGGCAGCTGCTGCAGGACGGATTCCTGGTCTGGATGATCAAATGGAAAAATAACATAACGGCACATATAAGCCGTGGTCACAGCTCCCCCTGACAGCACAGGACCAGGGACAGCCACACACTATGGAGGGGGATGCTACACTGACATGCAGCAATGTAAGCTATGGCAATGAAGTCACTTAAAGGACAACTATCATTTAACACCTGGGTAAATGAAATGCTATTATAGGATAGGCGATAGAAAAAACGAATGTCACTCATGTCTACTTTCTATTTGCCAGTCTAAACTATATGTATAAATTCCGCACCACAACATTAAATTAAGTAAACATTTTAAAGTCTGTGGCCGTGCGGTGGTGGAAAACTAATCCAATACAAGTGTAACAAAAAGTTCTATAGTGGTGAAGCCAGTAATTCACCCCACTTAGCTACACACCATCGCACCTCCTCCACAGCACTTAATAAACAATTCAAATAATCATAATGAATTCATAGATAATTAATTTATTTTATTAAGAATTACCCACAAAAATGACATAACAGACAGTTAAAAAACATTTAAGACAGAATCGTAGCTCTCCCTAGGACATCCAAAATAATCCAAAATACCCATAACCATAATCCCTAAAGTGCCCAAGTATAACTCTGTGCAAATATAACATTAATGAATCAATATGTGGCAAGACAAGAAAACAGATCAAAAACCATGAGAATACAACAAATCAATTAACATACACACATCACCTGAGTGAGCACAAATGTGTTTCAAAGGAATGCCCCAGTCGAGTCACGGTCCCCGTGTATGTTAATTGGACCGTGACTCGACTGGGGCATTCCTTTGAAACACATTTGTGCTCACTCAGGTGATGTGTGTATGTTAATTGATTTGTTGTATTCTCATGGTTTTTGATCTGTTTTCTTGTCTTGCCACATATTGATTCATTAATGTTATATTTGCACAGAGTTATACTTGGGCACTTTAGGGATTATGGTTATGGGTATTTTGGATTATTTTGGATGTCCTAGGGAGAGCTACGATTCTGTCTTAAATGTTTTTTAACTGTCTGTTATGTCATTTTTGTGGGTAATTCTTAATAAAATAAATTAATTATTTATGAATTCATTATGATTATTTGAATTGTTTATTAAGTGCTGTGGAGGAGGTGCGATGGTGTGTAGCTAAGTGGGGTGAATTACTGGCTTCACCACTATAGAACTTTTTGTTATACTTTCTATTTGCCAGTCCTTCTCTTTCTTTTTTTCCTTCAGTACTTCTGTTCTTTATATCTTTTCTTTCCATCTCTTCTTTTTTTCTGCCAGTCTTTCTTTCTTTCTTATTCCTGCTTTTTTCTGTAATCCCTTTTATTCTTTCGTTGTTTCTGTCATTCATTCTATGCTGAGTCTATGCTCATTTTTTGTTTCTATTTATTTTTTATAGTTCTTTATTTCTTTCTGTCTATTCTTTCTTTTTGAAAGTCAATCCAGTCTTTCTTCTTTCTTTCAATGGGAGCAATGGGAGAGAAAACAGAGATAGGAGGAAAGAAGAAAGAAAGAAAGAAAGATAGAAAAGAGCGAGAAAAAAGGAATAGCAGAACAAACAGATGAATGAAAGAAACAAAAATAGATGGAAGAAAGTATACATGAAAAATAATACAAGGAAAGAAACAAAGAATAGAAGGACTGACAGAAAGAAAGTCTCTCCCAATGGCCAATCTGCCCCTGCCTGACAGTCTTTAGTTCTGGTTACTATTCTGACTCACCCAAATGGCAGTAATGTGAATCCTGTAGACAGTTCCATGTTCCTTGTGTGTGTCTGTGATGGATGTTTCTTTACTCCATAAGGCTTGGCAGATAGCTTACTCAGTTGTTCTTAGATCACGTGGATACGTTTTCAAAAGCTTTATTTCAGTACAGAATCTTGTTACAGCAGACATGTACGTTCAATACAGCAGGAAACTTGTGTAATCCATACAACAGGTAAAAGGACGGTAGCTGCATAAGGGAGCAGCATGTGTTCACTGCAAGGATGTCAGACTAAAATGGCAGAAGGAGAGGGGAAGAAAGGAGGAGTTACCTGCATCAGAGCAAGACTAAGGGAGCCTGGAAGGGACAAGGGGAATTACAGGCACTTTGCTCTGCCTATGCAAATAAACATTATATTAAAACATTACCCCGGTTAGAATAAAATTCATGTCGTGGGATATGATAGTTACTGCACGGCCATGTATCCTGTATAGACACTTCCCAGGGTATAGGGAATGAGGTGGGCCCTCTGCCCGGGTATGCCTAGTGCTGACCCCTGCCCTGGTGGTGAGTATGGCTTCAAAGAAAGAAATAAGAAACAGAGGGCTGCTTACTCCTAATTGCCCTCTCTGTTGGCAATAAATGCAGCCTATAAAATATTTGATTATTATTTAACTTTTCCTTTGTCCATCTATTGGGAGTCCCTTTCTGTTTTAGGCACATGCCGCATTCAGCAGCGGCTCCCACTAATCGTACAGAAGAAAAATGATGGAAAGTACCAGAGTAGGGGATTCCCTATAAAATTGTGATGACTGTATATCTAATAGGGGAGATACTGGAGATCAATCTTTATAATCACTGAGAATGTATATGGTCGGAATTATGGGAAAAAATACATTTGCTTCACACTGTGTGGTGGCAGTAAGGCAAGGAAGGCTTGGAAGCACTAGATAAAAAATACAAATGCAAAGTTAAAGTGAGCGAGAATGATGGCCTCCAGTACGGGGGTTAGTGAATGGCTGACAGCATAGACATGGATAGATTGCTCAGCCCAGGAATAATGTATTTATATTATAAAAGGAGTATTATATAGAAGACTGGATGGCAGCCATACCATATATTATGCAGATGTGGCAATGGTACTATATAGCAATGAGACTCTTACGGAAGGCAGGATGCTGTAACACAATACTTGTAATTATGGATGAGCGAAACTTCCTAAAAATTCTATTCCGATGATTCGTTGTATTTCTCCAAGAAATTTGGGTTATTCCTGAATGAAATTTGAACCAATCGCTCATCTCTCAATCGCTCAAACAAAGAACTCAACTTCTTCAGGCAGTTTCTCAGCAGGGTCCAGCTGGCATCTTGGCAGGCAGGCAGGCTACCACTCAGACGATTTCTCCAGCAGCTTCACAGGTGGCGGGTGCGGGGGCCTTCAGCAGCTTCTCGGGTGGCAAGTGGGGGGCCTCCAGCAAGATCTCTGGAGGCGGGTAGGTGGGAATCTTTGGCAACTTATCAGACCACAGGTGCAGGGGCCTCCAGCTGGCTTCTCACGCGGTGGGTGTCCTCTGGCAGCTTGGCAGGTGACTATGCTCCTGCTTCCTATGCATGAGGACTTGGGCGTTTGAGAAATCGGCGTGTAGAGCGAGGAGGAACATGGATTACAAGGCTGCAGGTGAGTTTTTGTTTCTAAACTATTTCAGTGAAAAATCCCAGCAAACAATTTCTTCCACAACACATTGACAGGGTAATGCAGGGCAATGAAAGGCATGGGAGAGCCTCTCCACTTCCAGGGGCAGAAAGGCACTACTGGGGTTCAATATATCCAGTGATCACACCGGCCGAGAGAGTCACACCGGGTACAACGCCATCTGATAATATCCCCAGGTTGGAAACTCTCCCTTCACGGAGCTAGGGGCCCATGAATGGGGACAGCCACACCTTACCAGAGTCTAGGCACTAATTCACAGCGTCACGGTCACAATGGATCCACTCACTCCTAAGAGGCGTCTTCTCTGTCTTACCCCCGCCAAGACCCCCCCCCCTGGGCATCTTCCCGCCAGTGCCCTCTTCTCTATGGCGTAGACCCCTGCTCTCTTCTGTTCAGCTCAATTTCCATTGCTCCACAACCCTAATTTCCCACCATAGAAGGGTTTTATGAGAAAGCACAACACACTGCTTATTTTGTGAGTCAAATGTGTATATTTTATTTTTAAAAATTCTTAACTTTGGTCCTTTGGGACTAGTTTTTAAAATGTTTTTTGTTTTTAAAAATGTTGAATTAAAATATGTATACCAAAATTTGTGTGCCCCTCGGGTTCTTGGCCAAATGAAAGGCATGTTAACATCTGCTTTAACATATGTGTGCCAGTTCTCCTTGGCCAATGCCCCCCAAATGCTCAATACTTACTGCATCACCGGATTTGGCCTTTTTAGGAAGCCTCCCTCTGTCTTGGTGCCATGCCTTCCTCTGGGTCTGTAAGGACATGAAAACAGATGTTAGACCTAGGCACATGTGTGATATGTGTTCTGTTCCAGGAGGGGTTAGCTTGTGTTTGGTTGAACCCGACTGAGTCCTGTAAAGGGTCGGACCTTGGGTGGGCCCATCGCCACATAGTCATTGCAGGTAGCCCTCAGTACAGCCAGTGGGGGCAGCCCTCAGTACAGCCAGTGGAGGCAGCGCTCAGTACTGCCAGTGGAGGCAGCCCTCAGTACAGCCAGTGGGGGCATCTCTCAGTACAGCCAGTGGGGGCATCTCTCAGTACAGCCAGTGGGGGCATCTCTCAGTACAGCCAGTGGGGGCATCTCTCAGTACAGCCAGTGGGGGCATCCCTCAGTACAGTCAGTGGGGGCATCCTTCAGTACAGCGAGTGGGGGCATCTCTCAGTACAGCCAGTGGGGGCATCCTTCAGTACAGCGAGTGGGGGCATCCCTCAGTACAGCCCAGGGGCATAGCTAGGGAGGGGGGCAGGAAGGGGCACTTTCCCCGGGTGCAGCAGGTCAGAAGGGTGCCAAAGGGGAGTCTAAGCGCAGATGGGGGGGGGGCGCCATTTCAAATCTTTGCCCCCCCGGTGCCAGAAAGGCTAGCAACTCCTCTGGTACAGCCAGTGGGTGAATCCCTCAGTACAGCCAGTGGGGGCATCGCTCTTTACAACCAGTGAGTGCCATCCCCTACTCCCTCCTCCCCTGGCCGCCGCTCACACACACATTCATACTTAGCTCTGGTCGGAGGGCCGTCTGACCGTCACTGTTATTCCCTCCTCTGCCACTCTCACACACGTGCTACCAGCATCTCTTGGTTGTTGTGCGCTGGTCGGTGGGCGGGCCCCATATGGCCGGTGTCTAATGAAAACAATGGATGCCGCCCATGTGCAGCAGGTCAATGCATGTATTGCCGTAGCCCTTTGGGCTGGCGGTGACCTCACTAGTATGTGCATATGCACTATTGAGTAAGTGAATGACACAACTCCAAACCAGCATCTCCAAATCGCTCCCTACACTCCCATCCGCCTTTACTGTTGGATTGGGCATGCTGACACAGCTATGAAACCTTGCGGACCAGCTCTCCAGGCATGCGCTCTGTGTACTTGGCACTCAGCACATCACACTTTACTTACGGCTCCCAAGGAGCCTGTGAGCCACACAGGAGGGGGCCATGAGCCACATGTAGCTCACAGGAGGAGCTGAGCATCCACCATATAGACACGTTTACCGTTGTGACAAAAAGGTCAAGCCAGCCAGGATTATCACTAAAATCCTTCAAACGCATTGTTTAGGTAGAAAATCCATTAAAAAAAAGTGAAAGGCAAATCTCATATAGACAAAAAATCCAGAAAGGTCTACATGTTTTGGAACCTCCGGTCCTTACTCATGACATGAATGAAACGCGTAGACCTACTGTATCTGGATTTTTGTCTGTCTGAGATTTGCCTGTTACTATTTTTAATGAATTTTCCCCAGCACCTAAAATAATATAAAGATTAAAATCTTATAATAAAGATTAAAATTAAATGCGCCTATGATTAAGTCTTATGACGAAACGCGTTGGGCGGAGCCTATTGCCGATCACGTGACCACGGAAAAAGCAGACGGCTGCCGAGCTCAGAGGCCTGGGGCTCGAAGTTAAACGCAGACAGCCGCGAGAGACACGAGACGGGTTTGAGGGACTCGGAGGGGAGGGAAGCTCCCACCCCACAGCTAAAGTGTCTTAAGATTACGTCTGATAACATTTTTTATTTGGTAAGAACCTTTTTAATCTTGAGCACAGATAAGTTATCCTGATTTACGCTATGTGTGGCAATTTGATTCTCTTTTACATGATTAATGAATAAATGAGGAGCACCTCTTTTAAACCATATACTGGTCAGTTACTAACTAGAGGAAGCCTCATATACGAAACGGCAACCCCAGTGAGATTTATGGAAATGGAAAAATAAGAAAGTGTAATCCTAATGGGTTTATGAAAACAGAATAATAACGAATTGAGATTGTAATTTTATAAAGCCTAATGAACACTGACATCTGGTACGTTTTATGAACTACAGGTGGTGGATAACACACTGATAGCATTCAACAGATCCACGTGGTGAATATTAGAATACTATAAGTCCCGCGGAGATATATACATTTAGATGTATACAACTTGGTTAATCTAAAATAATATATTTATCTTTTTTAGTCACTGATTCTTTCTGTCCTGCAACTCTGTTCAGCACTCTAGGATACGGGCGCCGCCATCTTGGTTCAGTAGCATTACATACTGAGAACAGGATAGGGGTCAAAAGTGCAGGGGTTTATAGCTGTGCTTTGCACAGACAGAGCAGAGCAGGGCTGGGGGTCAGGAAAAGGTCAGCAATCCCAGAATGCAAAGCGGCACAGTCAGAAGACACTTCCTGCAGTAGATGCAGGTAGGATGATTTTTAATGTGGCAATCTGTATCTACAGCTTGGGGGGAACATATAAGATATGCTCTTATTCAGGGTTAAGGTCCAGTTTAATGGCTAAGCAGTATTTACAAGTATCTATCTATCTTCAGCTGATTACAGTATTTCTGGACTTGGTTAGCAATGAGCACTGCTCTTTCTACACTCATTGTTCTCAATAAGCAACATGGACTACAGTAAATCAATCTTTAGACGCCAGCAAGAGCTAGATAATCACTGACATGTATCTCCTAATAATAAAATAATGGACACCCCATACTAAGTGCTAAACTGCTCTGAGAGATTTCCACAACCCGACATGCTCAGAGCTATGCCAGCCGCTATTGTGACAAGTCTGAACGCCTCTAAATGATGCCTTGTACAACAATTGATTGGCAGTAAGCTGAATTGAGAGACATGCGATCCTGCTGGGGACATCCTGGCATAATGAAAATTCAGTTCAATAACTTCAATCATTAGGGTATAGGCTTTCCCATCCAGACGAAAGCTGTTTCCTATTATTGCTGTCAACTTACACCCATCACTTTTTGTTTTATTGTCTATTTTCCTACCGGCCAGTGTAAGCTACCGGCCAGTGTAAGCTACCGGCCAGTGTAAGCTACCGGCGTGATCGTGGCAGAAAGCAAGTGTAATACCAAGCAATTATATTGAGATTAGGTAGGATTTTTTTTCTATAAGAGCTAAAACATAATTGCCAGATTTTTGTAATTGTGTTTCATGAAAGTATTTGATTTTTATATGTCGAAGCGTCATTTTATAGAAATAATGTATAGGTATGCACAACCACCAATTAATGTGTATGGTTAAAGTGGACCAACAACCAGGATTTTGACTATCCTGGGTCTTGGTCCACTTCGGTGGGGCACCCCCGATCGGGGTGCCCCGCTGTGTGAAACCCCCCCGATCACCCGAAAAACTCACCTCTCCCCGCTCCCAGCGCCGACGGACAAGCCGTTTTAGAGCCGCAGACAAGTGGCTCCTCCGCCGCCGCCGCCTCCCGCGCGCCACTCTTGACGCGCGCGCGCGCCCGCGCCGGCCATTCACAGACGCCCGGCGCGGGCGCGCGCACGTCTAGAGGGGCGTGAGGGAGGCGGCGGCGGCCGGCCGCCGCCGGAGACAAGGTAAGGGGATTTGGGGTGTTTGGGGGGGTTTCACCCCGCGGGACATCCCGATCTCGGATGTCCCGCGGGGAGGGAGGTGATCGGCCCGGGAATCTTATAGATTCCCGGGCCGATCACCAGACGGTGATGGTCCACTTTAAAGAGGTGCTGGCAATGTTGGGAGGAGAAAAATCCACATAGAGAATACAGCATATTAAAACATTACCCCGGTTAGAATAAAATTCATGTCGTGGGATATGATAGTTACTGCACGGCCATGTATCCTGTATAGACACTTCCCAGGGTATAGGGAATGAGGTGGGCCCTCTGCCCGGGTATGCCTAGTGCTGACCCCTGCCCTGGTGGTGAGTATGGCTTCAAAGAAAGAAATAAGAAACAGAGGGCTGCTTACTCCTAATTGCCCTCTCTGTTGGCAATAAATGCAGCCTATAAAATATTTGATTATTATTTAACTTTTCCTTTGTCCATCTATTGGGAGTCCCTTTCTGTTTTAGGCACATGCCGCATTCAGCAGCGGCTCCCACTAATCGTACAGAAGAAAAATGATGGAAAGTACCAGAGTAGGGGATTCCCTATAAAATTGTGATGACTGTATATCTAATAGGGGAGATACTGGAGATCAATCTTTATAATCACTGAGAATGTATATGGTCGGAATTATGGGAAAAAATACATTTGCTTCACACTGTTTGGTGGCAGTTAGGCAAGGAAGGCTTGGAAGCACTAGATAAAAAATACAAATGCAAAGTTAAAGTGAGCGAGAATGATGGCCTCCAGTACGGGGGTTAGTGAATGGCTGACAGCATAGACATGGATAGATTGCTCAGGCCAGGAATAATGTATTTATATTATAAAAGGAGTATTATATAGAAGACTGGATGGCAGCCATACCATATATTATGCAGATGTGGCAATGGTACTATATAGCAATGAGACTCTTACGGAAGGCAGGATGCTGTAACACAATACTTGTAATTATGGATGAGCGAAACTTCCTAAAAATTCTATTCCGATGATTCGTTGTATTTCTCCAAGAAATTTGGGTTATTCCTGAATGAAATTTGAACCAATCGCTCATCTCTCAATCGCTCAAACAAAGAACTCAACTTCTTCAGGCAGTTTCTCAGCAGGGTCCAGCTGGCATCTTGGCAGGCAGGCAGGCTACCACTCAGACGATTTCTCCAGCAGCTTCACAGGTGGCGGGTGCGGGGGCCTTCAGCAGCTTCTCGGGTGGCAAGTGGGGGGCCTCCAGCAAGATCTCTGGCGGCGGGTAGGTGGGGATCTTTGGCAACTTATCAGACCACAGGTGCAGGGGCCTCCAGCTGGCTTCTCACGCGGTGGGTGTCCTCTGGCAGCTTGGCAGGTGACTATGCTCCTGCTTCCTATGCATGAGGACTTGGGCGTTTGAGAAATCGGCGTGTAGAGCGAGGAGGAACATGGATTACAAGGTTGCAGGTGAGTTTTTGTTTCTAAACTATTTCAGTGAAAAATCCCAGCAAACAATTTCTTCCACAACACATTGACAGGGTAATGCAGGGCAATGAAAGGCATGGGAGAGCCTCTCCACTTCCAGGGGCAGAAAGATACTACTGGGGTTCAATATATCCAGTGATCACACCGGCCGAGAGAGTCACACCGGGTACAACGCCATCTGATAATATCCCCAGGTCGGAAACTCTCCCTTCACAGAGCTAGGGGCCCATGAATGGGGACAGCCACACCTTACCAGAGTCTAGGCACTGATTCACAGCGTCACGGTCACAATGGATCCACTCACTCCTAAGAGGCGTCTTCTCTGTCTTACCCCCGCCAAGACCCCCCCCCCCCCCTGGGCATCTTCACGCCAGTGCCCTCTTCTCTATGGCGTAGACCCCTGCTCTCTTCTGTTCAGCTCAATTTCCATTGCTCCACAACCCTAATTTCCCACCATAGAAGGGTTTTATGAGAAAGCACAACACACTGCATATTTTGTGAGTCAAATGTGTATATTTTATTTTTTAAAATTCTTAACTTTGGTCCTTTGGGACTTTAAAATGTTTTTTGTTTTTAAAAATGTTGAATTAAAATATATATACCAAAATTTGGGTGCCCCTCGGGTTCTTGGCCAAATGAAAGGCATGTTAACATCTGCTTTAACAACATTTAACAAATGCTCAATACTTACTGCATCACCGGATTTGGCCTTTTTAGGGAGCATCCCTCCGTCTTGGTGCCATGCCTTCCTCTGGGTCTGTAAGGACATAAAATCAGATGTTAGACCTAGGCACATGTGTGATGTGTGTTCTGTTCCAGGAGGGGTTAGCTTGTGTTTGGTTGAACCAGAATGGGCCCATCGCCACATAGTCATTGCAGGTAGCCCTCAGTACAGCCAGTGGGGGCAGCCCTCAGTACAGCCAGTGGGGGCATCTCTCAGTGCAGCCAGTGGGGGCATCTCTCAGTGCAGCCAGTGGGGGCATCTCTCAGTGCAGCCAGTGGGGGCATCTCTCAGTACAGACAATGGAGGCAGCGCTCAGTACAGCCAGTGGAGGCAGCACTCACTACATCCAGTGGGGGCATCCTTCAGTACAGCAAGTGGGGGCACCCTTCAGTACAGCGAGTGGGGGCACCCTTCAGTACAGCGAGTGGGGGCACCCTTCAGTACAGCGAGTGGGGGCATCCCTCAGTACAGTTCAGGGGCGTAGCTAGGGAGGGGGGCAGGAAGGGGCACTTTCCCCGGGTGCAGCAGGTCAGAAGGGTGCCAAAGGGGAGTCTAAGCACAGATGGGGGGGCGCCATTTCGAATCTTTGCCCCCGGTGCCAGAAAGCCTAGCAACTCCTCTGGTACAGCCAGTGGGTGAATCCCTCAGTACAGCCAGTGGGGGCATCGCTCTTTACAACCAGTGAGTGCCATCCCCTACTCCCTCCTCCCCTGGCCGCCGCTCACACACACATTCATGCTTAGCTCTGGTCGGAGGTCCGTCTGACCGTCACTGTTATTCCCTCCTCTGCCACTCTCACACACGTGCTACCAGCATCTCTTGGTTGTTGTGCGCTGGTTGGTGGGCGGGCCCCATATGGCCGGTGTCTAATGAAAACAATGGATGCCGCCCATGTGCAGCAGGTCAATGCATGTATTGCCGTAGCCCTTTGGGCTGGCGGTGACCTCACTAGTATGTGCATATGCACTATTGAGTAAGTGAATGACACAACTCCAAACCAGCATGTGCCTAGGCATCTCCAAATCGCTCCCTACACTCCCATCCGCCTTTACTGTTGGATTGGGCATGCTGACACAGCTATGAAACCTTGCGGACCAGCTCTCCAGGCATGCGCTCTGTGTACTTGGCACTCAGCACATCACACTTTACTTACGGCTCCCAAGGAGCCTGTGAGCCACACAGGAGGGGGCCATGAGCCACATGTAGCTCACAAGCCAGTGGTTGGGCATCACTGCTCTAATCTCTGCTGCATGGGGACACAGGAGGAGCTGAGCATCCACCATATAGACACGTTTACCGTTGTGACAAAAAGGTCAAGCCAGCCAGGATTATCACTAAAATCCTTCAAACGCTTTGTTTAGGTAGAAAATCCATAAAAAAAAAGTGAAAGGCAAATCTCATATAGACAAAAAATCCAGAAAGGTCTACATGTTTTGGAACCTCCGGTCCTTACTCATGACATGAATGAAACGCGTAGACCTATCTAGATTTTTGTCTGTCTGAGATTTGCCTGTTACTATTTTTAATGAATTTTCCCCAGCACCTAAAATAATATAAAGATTAAAATCTTATAATAAAGATTAAAATTAAATGCGCCTATGATTAAGTCTTATGACGAAACGCGTTGGGCGGAGCCTATTGCCGATCACGTGACCACGGAAAAAGCAGACGGCTGCCGAGCTCAGAGGCCTGGGGCTCGAAGTTAAACGTAGACAGCCGCGAGAGACACGAGACGGGTTTGAGGGACTCGGAGGGGAGGGAAGCTCCCACCCCACAGCTAAAGTGTCTTAAGATTACGTCTGATAACATTTTTTATTTGGTAAGAACCTTTTTAATCTTGAGCACAGATAAGTTATCCTGATTTACGCTATGTGTGGCAATTTGATTCTCTTTTACATGATTAATGAATAAATGAGGAGCACCTCTTTTAAACCATATACTGGTCAGTTACTAACTAGAGGAAGCCTCATATACGAAACGGCAACCCCAGTGAGATTTATGGAAATGGAAAAATAAGAAAGTGTAATCCTAATGGGTTTATGAAAACAGAATAATAACGAATTGAGATTGTAATTTTATAAAGCCTAATGAACACTGACATCTGGTACGTTTTATGAACTACAGGTGGTGGATAACACACTGATAGCATTCAACAGATCCACGTGGTGAAAATTAGAATACTATAAGTCCCGCGGAGATATATACATTTAGATGTATACAACTTGGTTAATCTAAAATAATATATTTATCTTTTTTAGTCTTTTTTAGTCACTGATTCTTTCTGTCCTGCAACTCTGTTCAGCACTCTAGGATACGGGCGCCGCCATCTTGGTTCAGTAGCATTACATACTGAGAACAGGATAGGGGTCAAAAGTGCAGGGGTTTATAGCTGTGCTTTGCACAGACAGAGCAGAGCAGGGCTGGGGGTCAGGAAAAGGTCAGCAATCCCAGAATGCAAAGCGGCACAGTCAGAAGACACTTCCTGCAGTAGATGCAGGTAGGATGATTTTTAATGTGGCAATCTGTATCTACAGCTTGGGGGGAACATATAAGATATGCTCTTATTCAGGGTTAAGGTCCAGTTTAATGGCTAAGCAGTATTTACAAGTATCTATCTATCTTCAGCTGATTACAGTATTTCTGGACTTGGTTAGCAATGAGCACTGCTCTTTCTACACTCATTGTTCTCAATAAGCAACATGGACTACAGTAAATCAATCTTTAGACGCCAGCAAGAGCTAGATAATCACTGACATGTATCTCCTAATAATAAAATAATGGACACCCCATACTAAGTGCTAAACTGCTCCGAGAGATTTCCACAACCCGACATGCTCAGAGCTATGCCAGCCGCTATTGTGACAAGTCTGAACGCCTCTAAATGATGCCTTGTACAACAATTGATTGGCAGTAAGCTGAATTGAGAGACATGCGATCCTGCTGGGGACATCCTGGCATAATGAAAATTCAGTTCAATAACTCCAATCATTGGGGTATAGGCTTTCCCATCCAGACGAAAGCTGTTTCCTATTATTGCTGTCCACTTACACCCATCACTTTTTGTTTTATTGTCTATTTTCCTACCGGCCAGTGTAAGCTACCGGCCAGTGTAAGCTACCGGCGTGATCGTGGCAGAAAGCAAGTGTAATACCAAGCAATTATATTGAGATTAGGTAGGATTTTTTTTCTATAAGAGCTAAAACATAATTGCCAGATTTTTGTAATTGTGTTTCATGAAAGTATTTGATTTTTATATGTCGAAGGGTCATTTTATAGAAATAATGTATAGGTATGCACAACCACCAATTAATGTGTATGGTTAAAGTGGACCAACACCCAGGATTTTGACTATCCTGGGTCTTGGTCCACTTCGGTGGGGCACCCCCGATCGGGGTGCCCCGCTGTGTGAAACCCCCCCGATCACCCGAAAAACTCACCTCTCCCCGCTCCCAGCGCCGACGGACAAGCCGTTTGAGAGCCGCAGACAAGCGGCTCCTCCGCCGCCGCCTCCTCCTCCGCCGCCGCCGCCTCCCGCGCACCACTCTTGACGCGCGCGCGCCCGCGCCGGCCATTCACAGACGGCCGGCGCGGGCGCGCGCACGTCTAGAGGGGCGTGAGGGAGGAAGACAAGGTAAGGGGATTTGGGGTGTTTGGGGGGGTTTCACCCCGCGGGACATCCCGATCTCGGATGTCCCGCGGGGAGGGAGGTGATCGGCCCGGGAATCTTATAGATTCCCGAGCCGATCACCAGACGGTGATGGTCCACTTTAAAGAGGTGCTGGCAATGTTGGGAGGAGAAAAATCCACATAGAGAACAACAAAAGATGGGGGCCCTAGACCCGTCCCCTATTTCCCCACTCACCACCGCACACTAAGATGTAAATACAATAATTTGTATAAAAAGGTATTTCGCCCTCTCCTTACCACGGAAGAGCCCAGGGGAAGGGGGGGGGGGCGATTGGAGGTCCCACCAGGTGTTCTCTACTCCGGTGGGGCCTCCGATCCCCCCCCCCCCCACCCAGGCTCCACAGTGATGAGAAGAGGGAGAAATACAAGGCATCACGGCTGCAGATAAGTAAAAGTTTTTTGTTTTTATTTCACCGATTTGTGACAGCTGCCAGTGCCCCCCCCCCCCCCCCCGTGGGTGGGGGCCCTCGGCAGCTGACTGAGTTTGCCGAGTGCTAACGCCGGCCCTGTTAGTAATGAATCAGCCTCCACGTTACTCTAACATCAGAGCAGCTACCAAAGCAGAATGGAGCATGGGGGCCAACAAAGAAAAGAGAGAAAGCAAAAAAGAGACATAGGAGACAGGCACAAAAGAAATAAAAAAAGAGAAAAACAGGGGAGTGACAGAAGCATGAGAGAGAGAGATGGAAAGACAAGAGGGACAGACATGTTAGACACTAGAGAGAGATAGACAAGACAGACCAAAGAGAGAGTGGGGGGTGTCATGTTGGTGGGATAAGAGACTTGCTCCATACCATGGACACCCTTAATCTGGCCCTGATAGTTGATACCCACAATAAACGTGCCTTTCTGCATCTCCCTTTGTGGTGCTTAAAATTAGTGAGAGCAGCAAAGTTTGTACAGCTGTATAAAGGGCAGGGTCAGGTGTCTAGACTTCATATCCATATCATATCGGAGTAGACAGGAACAGGGATAGAAAAGCCTTGTTTTAAGAGAAGACAACTGTGCCCATCTGCATAGCATTTACTGGGTATAAAAAAAAACAACTTATCTGTGCCCAACGATTGTTCCTGTACTCGACTCCGGTTCTGACCTGTGCTTTGCCTGACTACCTGCTCTGGTTCCCGATCCTTGGCTTCGTCTGACTACCTGCTTTGGAATCCGATCCTTGGCTTCATCTGACTATCCGCCCTGGTTCCCAATCCTTGGCTTTGTCTGACTACCTGCTCTGGTTCCTGACCTTTGGCTTCGTCTGACTACTGGCTCTGGTTCCCGATGCTTGGCTTTGTCTGACTACCTGCTCTGGTTCCTGACCTTTGGCTTCGTCTGACTACTGGCTCTGGTTCCCGATGCTTGGCTTTGTCTGACTACCTGCTCTGGTTCCTGACCTTTGGCTTCATCTGACTACCTGCTCTGGTTCCTGACCCTTGGCTTCGTCTGACTACCTGCTCTGGTTCCTGACCGTTGGCTTCGTCTGACTACCCGCCCTGGTTCCCGATCCTTGGCTTCTTCTGATTACCCACTTTGGCTCCTGACCTTTGGCTTCATCTGACTACCCGATCTGGTTCCCGGTCCTTGACTTTATATGACTACCTGCTCTGGTTCCTGACCGTTGGCTTCGTCTGACTACCCGATCTGGTTCCCAGACCTTGGCTTTGTCTGACTACCCACTTTGGCTCTTGACCTTTGGCTTCATCTGACTACCCGCTCTGGTTCCCGATCCTTGGCTTTGTCTGACTACCTGCTCTGGTTCCTGACCTTTTGCTTCGTCTGACTACCCCCTCTGGATCCCAATCCTTGGCTTCTTCTGAATATCCGCTTTGGCTCCTCACCTATTGGCTTCGTCCAACCACTATTGTCTCCACTTGCCTACACTAGTAACGGTCGTGGGACCGTGGCATTGCCCACAGCTCAGTCTGTCCTCTTTTGCGGGGGGGGGGGGGGGGCTCCAGTGAATACCAGGTCTGTCAGTAGACTCCCCACTACGAAGCTGGTGTATAGTCGAGTTCCAGCCTGTTCCAGTCCTCACCAGTCCCAGCCTGGTCCTGTACTCACCAGTTCCAGCCTGCTCCAGTATTGACCATTTCCTGTCTGTAATCACTGGTTCCATTCTGCTCCAACTCCCAGACTCCCCGCCTTATTCTGCTGTGGACTTCTCCCTGTCCATTTCATCGGGGAAAGTCACAGTGGGCGTCGCTGGTGATGGTCGTGTTCATCTGTCGCCTAATCCAATACAGGTACATGAAGCTCTGTGACCCTCAGCTTGGAAATACAAACAATACTCAGCTCTGTTCCAGCACACATCAGAGCTGTGTTCCTGCACTCATCTGTTTTGACTATTGTCCGGTTTAAGCCATACATCTAAGAAAAATCAAAACCTAGTCCACCATTTTTCCAAATGGTTTGTCACGCCACATGAGGTGTGTGGACGTAGAGTGTAGAAGTTAAAATTTAACTCATTTCATTTCACCAACCTCTGACCAGCCCATAAATAGTCTCGGGCATCTACTCTGAGTCCCCATTATGCTTTTTGCCAGTCAACAATTATATCCCATGACTGAGGCTATAGCATTGCAGGAACAGATGATGGGCAGGGCCGGTTATGGCCACTCTTAAAAAGATGGTACTGAGGCTTTGGTATTGTATGGGCAGATAATGTGTGAGCCATTATGCTGTGCAAATAACAATGGGGGCATAACATAGGATTTATTGATTTGGATGTGGTACAGCAGGTAAAGGAGCGCAGAGGGGAGATTAGGGAGGCAGGGGTTGGATGGGCGTGCAAAAGCAACATCCCAGTGGTCCCAAAACAAGCAGTAAATCTCCTCCTGTGTAGAATCGGATAATAAAATAAACGATACCTAACTTAACTCAAGTATTAATCTAACAGCCAATGATATATAAATCGTCTAACAGTACAACCATTATCCAAACAGGTTAAAGTTAGATATAGGCACACCTAATCGTAATCAAAGAACTAATGTAGTACTGGAGTGCAATTGTGCCAAGAGGTGTCTCACCACTTCCACCTCTAAGGCAAATACTCCGAAGAAGGTCGGATCAATGCACACCACACCGTTAAATTTGTTTGCAACAGTTTGCAAAAATTAGTATATTGCATAATCATACACGCAAAGGTACAGGTACACAAGTCAAAATGCAAAACAAAGGATACAATAAATGTTAGTATGTGATGCCAATAGATAAGTATAGTCGCCAGGATCGGTAGTCACCTCAGAAGAAAAAATATATACAGTGTTATGAAGTAGATCTAGTTTCTAAGAATAACAAAATCTTTCCTATATAGCACCACCTAATTGTTAATCAATAAAGGGATGGGCAGTGTGCCAAATCAGCAACCCAAAGCTGCTACCACAACACACATAAACAATTTCTATAGTTCCAGCCTACTATAGACCCAGTCGCTTGCAGGCACCACTCCAACCCTACAGCAAATTAATCAATGATACCAACTGATCCAAATAAACATATTTAATTAATCAATTTCATCTACAAAAGATAAAAAAAACATATAACAAATACATACAGCATCATGACATACATTTAAAAACACATATGTATACACAACATATCTACACCATAGTACCAGCAGGAGTAAGCCCCAAATCATCCCAACTTCCCCAAAAGGATCCCCGTATTAAGAAAAAACCGTTACCTAATATAAAGTGCCCATACCTAAAGTGACCAGTGCAAAATACAATCAATTATACAAATTATTATTCATTCACCTCTGTATGTGCAGCAAAAACCTCCTGCTGGACCGATTAGTTCACCCACGCGTTCCGTAGCGTTATGCTACTTTCTCAAGGTGCTATAAGGTACTGTGTCCTGAGCCCCAGTTATAAAGAGAGGGAAACGGAAGCGCACACCAAGGCCCCCGCCCTCCCGCACACGCGGCGGCCCCGGCCGGCAGCCGCCATCGCGCCGGAAGTGCAACAGCCCCCGTGCGCGCTCTCATCCTCCCCGATCAAAACAAAGGAACGTGATCCCACTGACCCGCCGCGCCCCCCAAACCACGCCCCCAGCACGCCCCAACCAGCGTCATCACATAGCAATGCGCGGTCATGGCAACGGCCAGGCGCGTCGAGGGAGCGAGGCGGGACAGAGACACGCTCATAACGCACGCAGCAGGTGAAATCACCTGCTGCAGAGCTCAGAACACAGGACCAAATAGTGTTAACTAGTTACTCCCTGTTACAAATCACATGTAAAACATCTACACAAATACAAATACACCACGTATAAAAAGTACAAAAAATACAAATATCACTACTCTATATTAAACAATGTATACAATTGGATCAGTGGACATTCAAAAATATTTACATTCAAAATATTTACAAAGTAATGAACATGGCTCAAATAACGAAATCTCTGTATTTATTTATTACATATATCTAATTACATCCTTTAGTTTTTTTACTTTTTTACTAACACCTAAGTCAATGATTATTAAAGGATGAACAGAAGTCTTATGCAGCCCCAAAATAAATATTCCTTAATTTCTTAAACAGGACGGACCTGTTTTACATAGACTCAATTATAATAAAAGGGAAAGGAATAGATATCTTAAAGGAAGCAAGGACAAATATGTCTATACCGTAGGAGTTTGCATAGTTGGATATACTACACCACCGCCTGACTCCACACCCACCGAAATCCACAGGTGGGTGGCAGAGTACACTCAATAAACAAACAAAAATGAAAAATAAATAAATAATAAAATGAAATGAAATAAAATAAAATATAAATAAACAATGCTCCAAAGACCATATGTGAAATTATATGAAAAACCCCCATCATGTGAACAACACATATAAACCATAAACCTTCTATGTGAATTGATATTGAATTGATATAAAACATCATGAAATAAAGTAAAGTGAAATGATGTAAATCCCCTGCCTGTGAATAAACATGAACCCATTATGTGAATATATACTAATTATTCCCTCATGCACATATTATGAATTATATAATATAATATAAGTGTGTGCGCTCGTCCAAGAGTGACCGCACCCCCGCTGCGCACACAACCAGTGTGTGCCCACGGTCGCCAGACATATGGGCGAGCGCCCACACTCACAATATAGTGCAATTGACCATCCAATATCGTGAGACAATACACTATGTGCCAACCACCCATAATATTATGCTAAACTCAGAATAATTAAAAATTTATTCTAAAAAACATATACCATATAAACAATTCTAATTCTCATTTCTCATAGTGTTGAGGATTCTATATCCATATATGATAAAAGAGCAGGATCAATATTTGTTATTCTCTTCCACATCTTGCAACAATGTCCCTTTGATGGATCCGGGCATCAACCAAACACCTCAATCTCTCTTTCTCGACACGATACTCGTCCCACTGTGTTCCATAAAGACCCATACATCAGGAATCCTCTAATCATGTAAGATAAAAAACCACACGTGAGAATCAAACTAAATACACACCAACCAGTGAAACAACATAACCACACCCACAATTATGCATATATACTCCATAGATCTTCTCACCCTCCTTTTACCTAGGTCCTGCTCCCAAAGAAATACATCCATTATAATTCCCATAAGATCTAACTATTTTCAGTATTAAACACTATACATCTTCAAAATAAGGCATGGAAGGATCCCCATTATCTTCCCAAAAATGGTTCAAATGAGGCCTCTTCATTCATGCCTAGTGGTGTGATTGTGCTTAGTCTATGCATCCATTTTAATTCATTTTGTAGCAGTTTGCGCTTGAGGTTGCCACCCCGAGATCCCAATACAATACAATTATATCCCATGACTGAGGCTATAGCATTGCAGGAACAGATGATGGGCAGGGCCGGTTATGGCCACTCTTAAAAAGATGGTACTGAGGCTTTGGTATTGTATGGGCAGATAATGTGTGAGCCATTATGCTGTGGCCATAACACTGGGGGCAGAGCATAGGATTTATTGATTTGGATGTGGTACAGCAGGTAAAGGAGCGCAGAGGGGAGATTAGGGAGGCAGGGGTTGTATGGGCGTGCAAAAGCAACATCCCAGTGGTCCCAAAACAAGCATTAAATCTCCTCCTGTGTAGAATCGGATAATAAAATAAACGATACCTAACTTAACTCAAGTATTAATCTAACAGCCAATGATATATATCGTCTAACAGTACAACCATTATCCAAACAGGTTAAAGTTAGATATAGGCACACCTAATCGTAATCAAAGAACTAATGTAGTACTGGAGTGCAATTGTGCCAAGAGGTGTCTCACCACTTCCACCTCTAAGGCAAATACTCCGAAGAAGGTCGGATCAATGCACACCACACCGTTAAATTTGTTTGCAACAGTTTGCAAAAATTAGTATATTGCATAATCATACACTCAAAGGTACAGGTACACAAGTCAAAATGCAAAACAAAGGATACAATAAATGTTAGTATGTGATGCCAATAGATAAGTATAGTCGCCAGGATCGGTAGTCACCTCAGAAGAAAAAATATATACAGTGTTATGAAGTAGATCTAGTTTCTAATTAATGACTATAGTGTAAAGGACACATACCATAACAGTCTATGAGGTGATCCAATAGCAGTCCTGGCGAGCAAAACATTAGCGCAGCTAATCACTATATATGCAGTTAAGGAATTGCTGCCTTGAGAAAGGAGCCGAGTTCTCCGAAACGTGGGCTCCATTACTGCGATCACCATTCCTATTGCACTTGTAATACTTTCCCATTCTGTAGTATGATTACTTGTGTAACGCCATGATTATGTCATTTACAATACCTAGATTGTACTATTGAGTGTTACTGGTATGATGCCAATTCCTGCACTATGATTACTGACCAGTACATTTTTTGATATGCAGTGTTATATGCCTCATCCTAAGCAGGCCGGCGTCAGCACCCGGCCACTGACAGGGTCGGCCTTTGGTGTGTGCGGCGACACTTGACCAGCAACAGACTGGGATTGCACTGCCACAGCTGGTGCCCACATCTCCTCGAATGGTGGGGGTTTCACACAACGGGGCATCTCAGTTTAGATTCCAGGGGAGAAAGTGCTAGGTTTTGCTCTGATTTTAAGTTGCCCACCACAGCTGATTTCTTATCCCTGGAGCATCCCAGTCTGTGGTACCCTACTGTATGAAACCCCCTGGGATCGCTGGCATACTCACTATAGCAATTCCACCCCTGAGTTTTGTCCACTTTACAGGGGCATCTAAATTTGGGATGCCCCTGTTATGGAAAGAACCCCCCTGGTTTGGTCGTTAACTCAAGCAGGCGATCCCACAGTGCATTCACCAGTTCCAGGAAAGTAATGAACAAAGGGGGGGGGGGGGTTACATACAGGTTTAAAGGGGTTTGGTGCGCTTCAAAGTAGACCAAAACTAGAGTTTTGGTCCAAATAGCATTATCCTTAGGGGGCATCCAGATTTACTTCGGTGATGTGACGCGACTCTTGACCACAAAGGGGCCCACTGAGACCATGCCACCCAAGGGCCCACATAAACTTGGAGCCGGCCCTTATGCTAAGCTAGTTTCCCTAACTGCTGTGAGCGATTGGGGTGAACGGCAGTGACACGGGCAACAGTTCTTCAACAGCAAAAGCAGGTTTATTGAGAAACAAAGGTTCAAAAGCAAAATATCTCTCACTTCAGAGGTTGCAGCAACAACACAATAAATTAAAGTGGTTACTTCACCAATTCAATGTAAGTCCAGGGCTGGCTACTCCAGCAAGCTGCAATTCTGGGATAAGTCAGGTACACTTCGCAGGGCCTACCAGCCCTCCGCTGCTTATCCCCACAAGTTCAAGTTTAGGGGCGCAAAAGCCAAGTCCTTCGGCTTATGTGCTGCAGGGGCATCCCGAAGGTGGTCCTCGGTCGCAACAAACCTCTCCACCATGTTGACCAACTGTTCTGCAGTCTAAGGGTCGCCTTGCCCAGCTTATTGTATGCTTTGTTTTGCATTTTTGACTTGTGTACCTTTACCTTTGATTGTATGATTATACAATATACTCTTTTATTTGCAAACTTAATTTAACTGTGTGGTGTGCATTGATCCGTCCTTCTTCATAGTACAACCGTTATCCCTCATTTATTTGTCTTGAAATGCACCAACATCTCCTGCTATGCAGAAATGCATTTTTATTTCCCATTTTAATACACTAAACTCTACAGACCTAAATTAATTGAATGTTTAAATAAAGTCTGAGAACAAATTATTACAGCACAAGTGGGGATTTGACTATTACAATGCTGATTAGTAACTTTGCCCCCATAGATAGCATTGGAATTAATAATAAAATGCTAATTTCACTGCTGGGCAAGATAAAATCAGTAACGCTTATTGTGTAGGAATCTGTGGTTTTAGCTTTTAAACGTGCACAAATAATGAATAAATAATATTTACAGTCAACAAATATGAACCTGGTTGAGTGCTGGCACATGAATATCCCTGATTTAAAGTGGACCAAAACCCAGGATTTTGACTATCCTGGGTTTTGGTCCTTTCCCTCGAGGCACCTCGATCGGGGTTGCACCATTGTGTGAAACCCCCCCAGATAGCCGAAGTCAACTCACCTCTTCCCGGTCCTACCGCGCATGCACGTCAACTTGTTCAATCAGCGCACTCGGAGCCGCTGGCGCCACGCCGTGTAAGCCATCTTCTAAGGCCAGCGACTCAGAGCACGCTGAAGGCCACATCACCCGCTACACTCAGGGAACAGGGAGTGTACTTGCGTCAGCCATTCACAAATGCCTGCTAGAGGGATAGCGGGGATGTGGCCATTTGGATGCCCCGGGGGGGGGGGGGGGATCGATCAGCCCGGGAAGCTTATAGATTCCTGGGCCGATCGGTGTGGGTCCACTTTAAGGGCTGTGGCTTGCTCTTATAGTGATTGTCCTGTGGCCTTGCAACCACTTGCCATGCCCTCCTCTCCTAGCGCTGAGGCAGGAAGGGGGGTTACAAAAAAAGACCACACCTTACCTTGTCCAGAATCCAGCGCTGTCATTGGAGCTCGGCAGCTCTGTGAAGCCTTCCCAAGATTGGGCCGGTGCCAGAAACGCTGGGGGAATGGCGCTGGATTCCAGAAAAAGTTAAGTATTATTTTAGTAACTCAACCCTTTAACCTACCTCGGTGCCAGGCAGAAGCGGACTGGCCACAGGGAAAATGGGGACAACTTGCCTCCACTCCCTATTTCCCAACCATTCCTCTCATACCTGGCCCCATTGTAACAGCCGCCCCAGCCATGACACTCATGTCCATGTTCTGACCCTACAATACTATAGCCTTAATATCATGGCCGTGAGGCCCATACCCATCTCTGGCAAAATAGCTACCCCCGCTCATGATCTGTTTCTGCAATGCTTTAATACTAACTGTCATCAGCTAAGAAGCTCCTTGGGGGTGGAGCTAAGGAGCTTGTAGAGCAAAAGAGGGCGATGGTCCGCATTCAAACTTTTATTAGGTCAATTTTAAAACATCTCCATATAACAAAGTTCATATTTCAGCCATAAAAACGTTCATACCCGACCCAGGTGAAGAGAAAGTGTAGAGCCCACTGACGTTTAATCATAGAATTATTAGACTATCTATGATTAAGGACCCCTAGTGTCCGAAGCGCGTCAGTGGGCTCTACACTTTCTCTTCACCTGGGTCTGGTATGAACATTTTTATAAAAGTTTGGACTTTTAAGGAGTGCCGACCTTCACCCTCTTTTGCTCTATTGTGTGGGGCTAAAGGACTCCCCCGGCTCGAGCACCCTATAATCACTCACCTTTACCATGGTGCACTAACCATTTCCTCATCTCCACTAAGGAGCTTGTGGCTGGTAGTGGGCTGGTCAGGGCCTGTAAATTCCTGGGCTGATTCTATTTTTAATCCTTCAGTACTCGGTCCTCTCCTTAAATGCTGTGCCCATTTCCCGCAAATTATTCCCACATATATTTTCCCTTCTATCATGGGCAATCCCTGGGAATGGCCAGTCATATAGAACTTGCAACAGCAGAGGCCCTTGAACACATGATCTCAGGGTTTTTATTATCTTATATTATGATTTTACTTAAATATCTCTGTTAATTTCAACCAAACAAGAGTAGTTGTTTTCCTCTACTCACGGCCATGGGGAGCACGTCAATCTCAGCCTTTCTCCATATGACTTCCTCCCTTAGGAGGGCTGGTATCTGGCACACCATGATGACACTCTCTGGCTCGTGGCTCTGGCTTCTATCGGCTCCCTCACCGTTTTACAGTCTGTTTATAGGCCTGGGTAAACAACTTAGTCAGCCCTATTTTCCATCAATTTTTGGGGCTACAGAACTCCCTATGACTCCTAGAAAGCTCTGTGACTCACATTAATGTTGTTCTTTTCTTATCCTATGTTGCTATCTAGTGGCCAAACCAAGTAGCTACACTTACTTTGAAATGATCTGCCATCTATTTACTGGATACCCTATTAACCTCTTACACATGTATGTTCAGCAGCCGCACCTTCTCCGTTGGAGGCATGCCTCTATGCAGTGGCGCCCCTGTCATATGAAGATCCATGAGGAAAAAGATCTGAGAAATGTAGAGATTATGAGCAGCGGGAATAGGTGAGCTTAGTCCTTTTGGACTTGGATCCTACCTGGTACAGAGTTTCCAGAGAGGGTATAGGTCTGCTTTATATCCATTCATTTCCTGTTGATTTACTCTACGTAGAAAATGACGAGGAGATGAATAGGGCAACACAATAGCTTAGGGTCAGTAAAGAAGATTTATTTACTTAATGCGCAAAAAGGGTCAAATCCCATTTTGAGAAAATGAAACCCATACATTAAAGCTGTCTGTCATGGACAACTCACCTTCTCGCCAGTCCCGTGGTGTCTGCAGGCGACGCGGGCTTTGGCGGCCCGCATCCGCCCGATGTCATAGCTCGTCCCCCCTGACAGTCCGCGCTCACACACGCGTGCGAGCACTGCTGTCTTATGACCTCCGGCGGAGGCTTGGTTTAAAGGGCCAATGAGCCCTGAGAGTAGTGGGCCAATGAGCCCAGAGTGTCCTGGGCGAAAACGCCCCTTAGAGTTTAAACTGGGCAATCAGCCCAAGGTTCCAGTTTGCACCAATCACCATATTTCTCCCCCAACCAATCCCATCAGTTCCCTTCTAATAAAGCTTGGTTCCCCACAGTTCCCTGCCCGTGATAGCGTGCTGCTGGGTGTGTTTTGTCTGAATCTGAACCTTTCTGTTAACGATCTTGCTGTGTATTCACCATCCTGTGATTGCCGCCTGGACCGGCCATTGCCTGTTCCTGACTACGATTCCATCTTCCCCCTTGTACTACGTACCCGTGACCTCCCGGCTTGACCTCTGGCTCGATTTTGACTACTTCTCCATCTCATCCTTTGGTGCTGCGCTTGTTTGGACTGATCACTCGTGTATGACCCCTGCTTACCCGACCTCGCCCAGTCTCGTTCTGGGTTCATCCGCCTTCCTCCCCGTAAGTCCACATCCTTTGTGCTACGAAGTCCTGGGGGCAACCTTGCCCGGTGAGGCGTATAAAGCGTCCCGGCAGACGGGGACTTGTCTATAGGTGAAGCTAGCAGTGGAGATTGGGGGTTGCAGACTTACCTAGAAGGCGGGTGTCCCATGGGACCTGACCATGGGTCAGTGGTCAGAGTTGTCTTACTGCTAGTAATGCACAGCCAGGGTCTGATTAGGAGAAGGGCGCTCCCCAGGGCCTCCAACACTTACCCTGCAAAGGGGGCCTCCACCAACCTTTGTTTCGTGTTCCGGCCCAGGAGGCTTTTCAGTCTTCAGTCCGCAAGGCTGGCAACAAAGCTATGGGCGGCAGTGAGCTTCCCCGCGTCTGGGCAGCCAAAGCCAACACAGGGCAGGAGAGTCTACAGCAGCACAGCTGCCATCAGCAACACTACAGTGATGGGTGCAGAGCTGTCACTGCACATAAGCCACCAAGCACAGCCGCTGGCAGCTCAATGCAGGGAACTGTTTTCTGCTGGACCAGCCGGGTGACTACACTACCCCCCACCCAGAATGGCAAAGCAGGAGTTCCCGAGCAGCACGCACCCGCACAAGGGGGGCACAAGGGACTCCATCTGATGTTCCAGTAAGTAGGCGGGTGCCAGACAACCACCAATCAGTTACTTGGCTGGACTATTATTTTAAAGGAAAAAAAATACTGTATCTGGGACCTCTGCCAGATTTTGTGCCCAGGGGCCTTCACCACACTTAATCCGGCCCATGCACAGCTCATGCGTAAAACCTTTAATACCAGTGGAGACATTTTTCTTCCCTGTTTGTCCCTTATCTTTAAACATCTGCAGATAATGACTGTGATGCTGTAAATGTCAGCAAGCTGTTTAAAGATGTGATCCTTCATGATCACCTGCTGTACCTCTGACTGATGAATCTGTTGTTCAGCTTGCTCCTATTTACCTGACTGACGTGAATGCAATCACTATCCTGGGGTTTTTTTTGAAAGAAAAAACAAAAAATAATGTGTTTCTTTGTATATCACACAGCACATTTAGCAGACAATCAGTGCTTCCTTACAGTTCCTCACTAACAAAAGCCATGACATGATTATACAGACTACTGGCAAATGCAAAATAACATTTCTTTTTAAATCAAATCAGGTTTGTAAGTTTGGTAAGCAGCTCTCGTGTATTTGATATAATAGTTTATCTTTTTCAAATAATTTGTATTGATAATAATAGATAACAAACGATTTCACAAAAAATATATACCAAAAAATGTACTGTATTTTTCACCATATATGAGACACAACTGCCCATAAGACGCACCTGGGATTTGGAGAAAATAATATTCTGAACCAAATAATAGGCAAGGTGCAGAATCCTCCAATTATAGGCAGTGTGACATTCCCCCATCCCATTCCCCATAGGCAGTGTGGCATCCCCTCATCCTAACCCCCAGAGGCAGTGTAGCATCCCCACTCCTATTCCCATAGGCAGCGTGGCACCTCCCTCCTTTTCCCATAGGCATTGTGTCATTCCTCTCATACTGGTCAGTATACTCACCTTCTCCCCCGCTCCAACAGCACATGCTATCCCTTTAGCAGGGCGCGCACCCATGCCTGGCATTTGCGAATGGCCGGCGTGGGCACGCTCCCTGTTAGAGGATAACCCCTTCGATTTAGAACCAGGTGCAAAAAGTGCTCTTGATTTTTAGTAAAAAAGTGTTGTTCCCAGGGCTGGATTATAGGCAGGGGGCAAGGGATGTGCAACCCTGGGCCTCCACCATTTGCCCTGCAAGAGACCTTCCACTAACTTTGGGGCTATGGTTGGGGTTCTGGGACTTTGCATTGCTGCCCCTTGGTCCGGTTGGCTCTGATCCACATGCCCTTGTAGAGTTTTATACCTGAGGTTTTCCCTTTTCTAACCTTACCAGTGGGTCATTAGCCCCCCCTAGGTCTGGAGATCCGGTACTCAGAAGTGTACCATTTTTTGGTACTGCCACTTGGTTCAGTCAGCCCCAGTCCACATGCACTTGCAGGGGGTTTTAACCTGAGGTTCTCCCCTTTCCAACGGCACCTCCAGTGGGTTGTCCCTTTAGGTCCAGAGATCCAGCACTTAGAAGTGTACCACCCCAGCGCCCACGAGCAATGGTACCAGGACTTGGGGTACCACTGCCTGGTCCAATCAGCCTCGATCTTTAGCACATGCCCTTGCAAGGCTATATACCTGAGGTTCTTAGTCATAAGTTGGCCTGATCGTCTGGCACCCCTCCTTTGATTTTGTGCAAGCACATGGGATGGGGGTTCTGAAGCTGTACTGCGAGGCTTTCGACCCCTCCACCCCATAGGCTCGACTCGAGGTTATAGGGCAACCTCAGGTAAGCCTGCTCCCAATTTATCTATTGCATTGTATGTCCCAAAGGGGACTCTCAGAGATTAGAGTTAGGACTGCACCTCACAGAGGCACCTTGGTGCTTGGTGTTGCAGCTTCAGAACACTTCTGCAGATGTGTGTGGACTGAGTCCTCTGTTTCTAACCAGATTTAGGGACAGATTATAGGTTTGGCTGCAAGCTAACAGAGTTGAGTGCTGTGGCTCTTTTAAGACTTGTGTATCTTAATTGCCCTGCTCACATGCACCTCTCAGGTCAGTTATAAATTGGTCTGAGCGGCTGCCACCCCTCCTTTGTTTCCTTGGAAAGGCGAAGTGGACGTCTTGCAATTAATATGTCGATCTAGAGCTACAGAGAGAAATTATCACAAGAGTGAACCATAACACAGGCTATTTATGTTTACAATGTAATACGTTCCCTGCTGCCGATAAACAAAGTAGCATGCTCCCATGTGACCGACAGCAAAGATGTGCGACAAGGCTGGGGTGGGTGGGGGTGCAAGCTGCTAGAGCCAACAATGCCTGCAGGCTGACGGGTGAGTGATTTTTATTTTTGTTGCCTTTTTTTCACTGTTGATTTTTTATTTGTGCTTAATCCGTTTAGTTCTAATCCAAAGGAGTAGCAAGTTGCTCAGAATACTCCCAGCTATTCTACATTTTATGGGATTTTCATCAGCACTAAATCTGGTAATACTATTTCCCCTATAGTTTAGGACATATTGGGGAAGGGACTGCCAGTTTCTTTCATGTGTCTATGATGTATCATTTATTGTACTGCTGAGACTGCAAAAAGGATTATATGTGCACTTCTTCCTTGACTCAACCATGGAGTAGTCTTCCATGCGAACAGGAGTCTCTCTGAACAGAACCACTCTGGCAAACCTCTCTACCTTCTGTTGAAAGAAGACGATATTGAGATATTCTCTGCAAAACCTGTCACTTTAAGAACAGTTATTACCCTACTGCCATCAGCCTCCTGAACAGGAGGGAAGACTCTACCTCATCTACCAACAAATTGAACAACCATGGTGCTACCCAACTCTCAAACTGACCGACTATAACTTTAACATAATTGTTTGGGTAGTGGGTGCATGTGGAACTTCTCTGAATATAGCACCCTCCACCACCCTACCGTATATACTCGAGTATAGGCCGACCCGAATATAAGCCAAGGCACCTAATTTTACCACAAAAAAATGGAACAAGTTATTGACTCGAGTATAAGCCGAGGCGGCTTTTTTCAATTGGAATTGGAGTTGACACACAGAAAGAGACACACACACACACACACACACACAGAAAGGGACACACACACAGAAAGAGACACACACACAGAAAGAGACACACACACACACACACACCATACCACCCAAGTGTCCCTGATTTGGAGGGACTGTCCCTCTTTGAAGCTCATGCCCCCATGTCCCTCGTTGTTCTCCTTTGTCCCTCTTTGAGGTGTAACATGCAGATCTGCATTAATAAATGATTCATTCCCCTATTCAAAGTGTTTCTATTGTTGTATTACATCCCATCTCCTATACATTCCTTAGTAAGGAATGTTCCCTCAGTTAAAAATTGTCCCTCTTTCCCACCCTGAAATCCTGTGGGTACCTGCTGCTGCTGCCGCCGCTGTCGCTCTCAGACGTGCAGGTGTCGGGGGTTAGGGTTTGGCCGAGGTTACCCTCCTCCCCTCCTCCGTTCCTCCGCTCCTCCACAGCCGCCAGCCGTCGCCGCCGTTCTCACACACGCACCAGCACTTCCTGGCTGTTGCGCGCTCGTCGTCGGTGGGCGTGCCCCATATGGCAGGCGTCCAATGAAAACATTGGACGCCGCCCATTGACGACCAGCGCGCAGCAGCCTGAAGTGCCGGTCAGTGTGTGAATGTGTGTGCTTGTTTGTATGAATGAGAGCGGCGGCGGCCGCCCCTGGACTCGAGTATAAGCCGAGGCGGCTTTTTTCAGCCCAAAAAGTGGGCTGAAAAACTCGGCTTACACATACTGTGCACAAGCTTATTTTCTTTTTAGGGTGCTTCATGAGGTGCAGGGTTGGGGGGCGCTGTAGAAAAAGGCATCCTAGGGATGACCATCTAGGCTTTGGTGACCTGGACTAAAAGGAACAGAGAAAAACACAACTAAAAAGGATTAAAGAAATAAATATTCAGTTTCCAAACATAACTTTACAAAAAATGAAAGGGTTGCCCTTCACTCCCAAGCAGTGGACATGTCAAATGCACCTAAATGGCTCTACTCAAGCACATCTGATGCTTGGATCAGCAGAACACACGTAGCGGATGGGATACCCAGTGTAGTTTTCTCCCCGTTCTGATGACATTGGTTTGTTTAAGATTTGGCCGCGGTCAGTACACGGTTTGTGTTTTTCGGGCTTCCAGTGTCTGACTGAGCTAGTCCTGCCTCTGACTAAGTCATTCTTTAAATCCAGCCAAGCCATTCCTGTAAGTCATATGAGCCACACCAGTCCAGCCCACCATCCCTGTGCCATTCATTCACATGCGCTATCCATTTAGGACAGCAGTACTCAACTGGTGGACCGGGGTCCGAATGCGGACCGCGGGGCCAAATTTCTGGACCCCTGCCCTGACAGCCCTGTACTCAGTTCTGTGTTGCTGTGCTCAGCGCTGCCCCCTTTACTTGATCAGTGATGTAGTGCTTAGTATCCCTGCCACTGCACCTAGCATTGCAATATGAAGTACTGCACGGGCAGGAAGTGGCATTACAAGGTACACACAAACTTTGTTTCTTGATCTCTTTGCCCCATCCAATCCTCTCCCCCCGCCCCAGCTCAGCCCCATCAATCCCTGTTCCACCGTCTCTGCCCCATCCATTTCCGTCCCCCCAGCTCAGCACCATCCAATTCTGTCCACCCAGCTTTGCCCCATCAATCCCATCCCCATCCCTTCCTGTCCCCCCAGCTCTGCCCCATCCTCCCCAGCCTTTTTTAGTCTCAACTCTGGAATCTAAAACACCCCCCAGTGCGCAGATTTCGAACAATCCACCCCCACGACAGCCCCCCACCCGGACCTTCACCTCTCACTGGATGCCTGTATATGGACCCTTATAAAAGGTGGTTGAGTACCCCTGCTCTAGGATCTCCCATGCAACTGATGTGCCTGCTGTGACCTGCCATGCCATGCTAGGACATGCTGTGCCTTGTCATGACAGCTTGTACCCTGCTGTGTCCTGTGTATCTGCCATTCTCAATCCTGGTTCCTGTTGTACCTGCTTCCTGTACCCATCGTGTTATACACCATATACCCAGGGCCTGTATTTCCCATTAGGTAACCCTAGGCATGTGCCTAAGGTGTCCATCTGTTGGAGACGCTATTGTTTCTGCTATAGTAAGACAAAAGGTCTGCTTGCCTGCAATTTAATGTCCCATAATGTGCAAGAGGGGGATCCCAACATAGTGTTCAAATTGAATTTTGGGTGCTAAGGGGGCTTTGCAAAATTTTAGATGTTGTGTTTTGTGTTTGACATGGGTACACGCACAGATGCCTCATACGGGGTGCAGCCAGGGGTCTGTTTGTATTTTATATATGTGGACTGCAACCTGACCTAAACAAAAGGGGAGATAAGCACTAAAAGTGCCTTTGGCAGCATGAACACCAAATGGGGCCTTGCATATAACTTGCTCTGGGTGTTCTTCATGGCAACTGGGGGGGCTAATTGGCTTTGGCACCAGCACCCGGGATTCCGCCCTTTGAGGTGAACAGTGAGCATTTTGTGAAAGATGAGTGATGTTCTGGTTTACATACTGTACCTTGCATCATTCCAACTACCTGCTCTTACAGCAGATAGAAATACATCTAAGGTCCGCTAAATCTGGGAAGAGCTGGGCACGATGACAAAAAAAGTGATTTTAGATGTCCGCTTAGTATTGTCGTTGTTCTTTTTCTAACTGATTTTTGTGTCCTGTCTGTATTTGGCTTAACACTAATGATTTTGAAGTTTCTTTTCGCATATTCAGATTTACTGATCTGGTGATAATCCATTAGCTATTGCTCTATTTATGTTTCCTGCCACATTTAGAGCGTAGAACCTCATAAATATATATACATATTTATTACCGTGTAAGCTTATCCTCCTTGAGCCCCTTTTCCTAGTAAATATGACGCCAAGTCAATCAATCTGTTTTTATAACTGAGGCCCTCCATGTCCTGGATTAATTTAGGATTTATCAGGTTTGTGAATTGGTGCCTGAAATGGAATGACAGATGAGGCCACGTCATTCCGGCTATTTAAAAATATAGATTTGTCCTAATGTTCTGGAGTTTCAGGAGACCATTTTCCCAAAATGATATATGCTTCTAATACTAGGTATAAGCTTAACTATTTTATTAAAACCTCATGGTAGTTAAAACCAATGATACATACAAGATGCAATATACCTTACAGCCAGTGGCGGACTGGGGCTAAAAATCTGCCCTGGATTTTACCAGCCCCTAGCCGGCCCCAGACAACCCTGCTGAGGCCCCCCCAACAATGATGCCGGGGCTATAGCACTAGGAGCTGATGTTCGTTGGCTTGTGGGTACAATGGGGTTGGTTAAAGGGGGTCTAAGGGGATGGGATTGAATATGGGTGTTAAAAGCTGCAGCCCAACTGGCCCCAAAGAACTGTCGCCCACTGGGCATTGTCCAGCATCTCCCTATGGCCAGTCCGCCCCTGCTTACAGTGAAAGAATCATTCTTATCTATATCGGGATGTCAAGTGAGGATAATTTTTCCCAGTGGGATTACAGATCAAAAAGACTCTACAAAAACTTTAAATTCCACCACTACTAAACTAATTAAAAAATGACTGGCGGGTTTCTCCTGGCTCTTTCACTTGACTTGCATTTATCTTCAGGTTTTGTGGATCTCCACACAGATAAATAGAGGGAGGGTGGACTGGAACACTTAGAGTCCAAAAGAAGCAATTTCTCTTTGGGCCCCACCTTTCAGCTTAAAGACGAACAACCACATCCCACAGGGTTGTGCAGGCCAGTGTTACTCTATCCTGCTAGAAAAACAACAAAGGTTCCAAAGTTTCCACGGATGGTGTTGGCCACAGCTTCTTTCCGAAAAACACCCTGTTAATTACAATACAAGGGGTTCTTCAATTATCATGTCAATTCAGCACAGGAATGTTCACATGAGTACAATATGGTGCCACCCCACTGTAAGAAGGTTCCCCAGGTGACCTAGGAAAGACCAGGTCTACAGGGTCTGACCACTCTTCAAGGAATTGGTCTAATGAAGCAAGAGTCCTTATGGTAGGCTGGAGGACAGGTTCCTGTTTTCATCAGGTGGTAAGCTCAGGGTTAAGAGGTGGCTTTGGTAGGGGGTAAGACCACTGAAAACGCCGACCGAGAGTAGACCCAGTGGGGTAAAGGGCAGGTTGACTCAGCACCTACCCTGAACGTCATCTGTAACTGAGGAAGTATTCCTGGACTGCCCACTGTGGCTTTAACTCCTTTCCTCATGCTCCTTCCTGGACCTCTCCAGGGGAAACCTTAGGTACTTCTACTCCTGTGCAGGCCTTCTTTCTCTGTGCTACTTTCCCTTGTCAGTGCAGTTACCAATGTCCCTTCTAGCTGCCTGGTCTACCATTTTATCCCCCTTCAGCTACTTCCATAGACAAAACTATTGCTACCAACAGCACCCTGTGACTCATACTACTGTTGAAAGCAGCTTCATGCATATTCTGAGAATAAATGTTAAAGAGGAACTTCGAGGGATATTAAACCCTCCCCCAAACCTCCCTGATCAGCTGCCCCCCTCCAGTTTTTCCTTTGGGCAATGTTTACTCACCTCACCAGGGGATACATCTTCTGGGTCCCTTGGATTCCAGACGACCTTCCGGCGGGCAGAGCCATCTTGCATCCCATCAGGCACTGCGTGTGGCCCCTGATCTCGCTCCTACGCTGTCCCCTTGAATGAGATGCAAAGGAGCAGTCCGAAATCCCACAAGACTTGCTGAGCGGCTGGGACTTTGAAGAACTTGGCCAAAGCCTTACTGTCATTTACAGACATCTAAGCGCGTGGGGGGCAGAGGATCGGGCCCTGAATCAAGGCAGCAGCGACATCCAAGAGTTAAGTAGAGGCCGATGGGGGGGGGGGGGGGCGCCCCCTTTTTATTTTTGGTCCGATGTTCCTCTTTGATTTCTTATCCTATGTTACCCTATGCTGCCCTCTGATGGCCATGTAACTACACCTAGGCTTGCTTTCTTCCCCAATAAAAACAAACCATAATCTCAGCAGGAGGAACAAAATCCAGGATAGTGAAAATCTCTTGAAACAAAATTAGACTCTAATAATCTAAAATCAGATGTTTATTGAACAAACAGTAAATATAATTTGCTGAATAAAATAACAAACCCAGAGAGTACTATTGGTACTTTCTCTTAGATCTCTTATACTGCCCTGATGGTGGTCCTGTGTCAGTGCTTGGAACATCCAGGAAATTTCTCTGGTGCTTTGGTTGGTCAGTCCAACACCGGATAGAGGTATAGAAATTAGGGCTAAGTAAAATACTGGAGAGCTATCTATGTGCACAAAGCACAACTTATGGTACTGGTGGTTCACGAGAATGGAAAACTCGGGTAGAGATAAATCTGTCGCAATCACCAACTACAATAGACTGATAAGAACTGACCTCCATATCAAATAATCCTTTCCAAATCTGTGCAATTGAATATGGCAACATAGAATGTGTTTGGAAAGACAGAGAAATGAAAATGAAGACATTAAGATGGGTGTAAGAGATTGAGATTGTGTTTGCTGACCACAGGGAGCTTAGTGCAAACTGCAGAACAAAATTAGGTTAATTAGGACCGAGCACAAGCATCTCTTGTATCTACTAGTAGATCAGTTTGTAAATCCTTATCAAACTAATTGAAAACTAACAGGGGAATATATATAAAAACAGAAATATTATGGTTGAGCATGTGGGTCTTATGTTTAATTTCCAATGCAAAACCATCTGCATAATTCTCCCAACTTAAACCTAAGTAGCCCCTTTGTGTTGGTGTCACTATTTCATCTACTACATCATGTATGGTGACATCACCACAGACAAAAGGCCTATGTAATTCAAGGATGGCAAATGATCATTTTTACCCAAGAGAAGCAGTGCTGGCAAAGTTATCAAGACCACTTGGTTCAGGTGGATTATTTATTACATTGTGATAAACTCTAGACATAACTTACCTGCCACGTTTTCCAGTGATATCTACTGGGTCCAGTGTTGAAGGACAGCATCGTTGCCTGGCAACAGCCTTGTGGCGTCTCTCGGTAAGTTTAGCTTCCGAAGCCCTACTGTCCTCACCACCTCGATGACACAACAACTGAATGAAGGGCAGGTAACTAAACCGCCCCCTTCTGGAATTAGCATGCTGCTTATTGTTTTCTTCAGCCCGTGCACTCTGATTGCCAAAAACAAGAGTCAATTGCTGAACATTTAATATGCTCAGCAAACATCTCATTGAACAAGAGACCGCGAATGTGCTATAGGAACCGGAAGAGGTGAGTTGTTCTGGGTGATCTGGGGAGTTTCACACAGTGGATGCCTCAGGATGCCTCCGGAGTAGGGAACAAAACCTGGGAAAGTAAAAATCCCAGGTTTCGTTCAGCTTTAGGATTGACCAGACAATCTTTAAAGGAAAACTCAGTTTGTGTCGGTTTGTGTCGGTTTTTGGTGGTCTGCCTTATTGCTTTCTTATTCTGGAATGTAAAATAAACCTGTGTTAGGATTGTGTCCCCATAATCATGATTTACTTTATTCCCGTGGCTCTGTTATGCTTTTGGTCATATCCCGATGTTCATTGATCATACAAGACCAGAGACTCTCTAAAAATTGGCATAGTCGGCAGGATTCCACCCAGAGCAAGAGCCCCACAGTAGCTTACTAAACTTTTTATTTGGCCCTGGTCATGGATGACAAATTCCATACTTTGGTCTTGAGCATCAGCAAGTAACAGCTAAAAAAAAGTTTGCAATCTTTTGGTGTTCTTTTGGAAACCATTCAGCTGTGAGACAGAGAAACAGCCCCACCTCCACTTCCACCCATCAGCTGGTGACAGTCTTGTATTATCCTATCAAAGTGGACTTTACCTTTAAAGTATTTTTGGACTTTTGACCTGCTTTAACTCTCAGGGCTTCATATTTTCCTACATACTAAGGTACATTGTGATGAGGTTCTTGGCTCCCGGGCAAGTGTGACCTATAGTAGCACATGGCTATTTAGAAAAACCAATACATACAATGGCGGATTCAATTTAGAAGATAGATAGGCTTGCAAACACCTTCTGCACATCTGATTTTCAATTAAGCACTGCATTAACCTTTTCTCCATGCTGTCCATTCCGAGTCTCATTTCTGTGCAACACATAATTTACTAAGAAGGTGATAATTACTGGCAGATCTCCTCCTATCTACTCTTCAGAACTTCAGAAATATGAATATGTACCATGCCTACAAGTAGGGATGAGCGAATCGATCCGGACGAACCCGGATTCGATCCGAATTTCAGGAAAAATTCGATTCGGATCGAATCCGAATTTCCCCGCGATTCGATCGCTCGAAGTTTTCCTTTAACATCCATTCATTTACATTACAGGCATTCTAAGATGGCGGACGGGACATGTCCAGACATCAACCCCGCGCCAGTGCAAGCTGGGACAGTCACATGCTGCCTATCAGCAGCCAGCAAGCCCGGTGACGTCACAGCGCAATTTAAGGCCGGCCATCTTGCTTTTCCTGCCTCATTTCTCTATTGCATTCGTGAGAGACAGAACGCTGTGTAGCTGAGGGAGAGAGGCAGTTAGACAGGCAGGGACAGACAGGGACAGGCTGGAGACAGGCAGAGACAGACAGGAGACAGACAGAAAGTCAGCGAAAAACAGGGAAAGGTAGAAAAATCGGAGGCTGTCACAGGGAGTTTTTTTTTTCTTTTTTCATCCAGCCTGACAGGCTTTGTTAGCGTTTTCAGGCTGCTTATACTAACTAACTGTGCATATATACTGAACTGATCTTAAGTCTGCTGTGAGGCATCCCATTCTGTGACTACAGCAGCCTCTGTTTAAGACCATATAACCATTTGCACTTATTATAATTGAAATTAGCCTGATAAAGACACTTTTGCTGGGCATAGTACTTCTGGACCCTGCCAGGTCCACTTCTGTTGTGGCATCCCATTCTGTGACTACAGCAGCCTCTGTTTAAGACCATATAACCATTTGCACTTATTATAATTGAAATTAGCCTGATAAAGACACTTGCTGGGCATAGTACTTCTGGACCCTGCCAGGTCCACTTCTGTTGTGGCATCCCATTCTGTGACTACAGCAGCCTCTGTTTAAGACCATATAACCATTTGCACTTATTATAATTGAAATTAGCCTGATAAAGACACTTGCTGGGCATAGTACTTCTGGACCCTGCCAGGTCCACTTCTGTTGTGGCATCCCATTCTGTGACTACAGCAGCCTCTGTTTAAGACCATATAACCATTTGCTCTTATTATAATTGAAATTAGCCTGATAAAGACACTTTTGCTGGGCATAGTACTTCTGGACCCTGCCAGGTCCACTTCTGTTGTGACATCCCATTCTGTGACTGCAGCAGCCTCTGTTTAAGACCATATAACCATTTGCACTTATTATAATTGAAATTAGCCTGATAAAGACACTTGCTGGGCATAGTACTTCTGGACCCTGCCAGGTCCACTTCTGTTGTGGCATCCCATTCTGTGACTACAGCAGCCTCTGTTTAAGACCATATAACCATTTGCACTTATTATAATTGAAATTAGCCTGATAAAGACACTTGCTGGGCATAGTACTTCTGGACCCTGCCAGGTCCACTTCTGTTGTGGCATCCCATTCTGTGACTACAGCAGCCTCTGTTTAAGACCATATAACCATTTGCACTTATTATAATTGAAATTAGCCTGATAAAGACACTTGCTGGGCATAGTACTTCTGGACCCTGCCAGGTCCACTTCTGTTGTGGCATCCCATTCTGTGACTACAGCAGCCTCTGTTTAAGACCATATAACCATTTGCACTTATTATAATTGAAATTAGCCTGATAAAGACACTTGCTGGGCATAGTACTTCTGGACCCTGCCAGGTCCACTTCTGTTGTGGCATCCCATTCTGTGACTACAGCAGCCTCTGTTTAAGACCATATAACCATTTGCTCTTATTATAATTGAAATTAGCCTGATAAAGACACTTGCTGGGCATAGTACTTCTGGACCCTGCCAGGTCCACTTCTGTTGTGGCATCCCATTCTATGACTACAGCAGCCTCTGTTTAAGACCATATAACCATTTGCACTTATTATAATTGAAATTAGCCTGATAAAGACACTTTTGCTGGGCATAGTACTTCTGGACCCTGCCAGGTCCACTTCTGTTGTGGCATCCCATTCTGTGACTACAGCAGCCTCTGTTTAAGACCATATAACCATTTGCACTTATTATAATTGAAATTAGCCTGATAAAGACACTTGCTGGACATAGTACTTCTGGACCCTGCCAGGTCCACTTCTGTTGTGGCATCCCATTCTGTGACTACAGCAGCCTCTGTTTAAGACCATATAACCATTTGCTCTTATTATAATTGAAATTAGCCTGATAAAGACACTTTTGCTGGGCATAGTACTTCTGGACCCTGCCAGGTCCACTTCTGTTGTGGCATCCCATTCTGTGACTACAGCAGCCTCTGTTTAAGACCATATAACCATTTGCACTTATTATAATTGAAATTAGCCTGATAAAGACACTTTTGCTGGGCATAGTACTTCTGGACCCTGCCAGGTCCACTTCTGTTGTGGCATCCCATTCTGTGACTACAGCAGCCTCTGTTTAAGACCATATAACCATTTGCTCTTATTATAATTGAAATTAGCCTGATTAAGACACTTTTGCTGGGCATAGTACTTCTGGACCCTGCCAGGTCCACTTCTGTTGTGGCATCCCATTCTGTGACTACAGCAGCCTCTGTTTAAGACCATATAACCATTTGCACTTATTATAATTGAAATTAGCCTGATAAAGACACTTTTGCTGGGCATAGTACTTCTGGACCCTGCCAGGTCCACTTCTGTTGTGGCATCCCATTCTGTGACTACAGCAGCCTCTGTTTAAGACCATATAACCATTTGCACTTATTATAATTGAAATTAGCCTGATAAAGACACTTTTGCTGGACATAGTACTTCTGGACCCTGCCAGGTCCACTTCTGTTGTGGCATCCCATTCTGTGACTACAGCAGCCTCTGTTTAAGACCATATAACCATTTGCACTTATTATAATTGAAATTAGCCTGATAAAGACACTTGCTGGGCATAGTACTTCTGGACCCTGCCAGGTCCACTTCTGTTGTGGCATCCCATTCTGTGACTACAGCAGCCTCTGTTTAAGACCATATAACCATTTGCTCTTATTATAATTGAAATTAGCCTGATAAAGACACTTGCTGGGCATAGTACTTCTGGACCCTGCCAGGTCCACTTCTGTTGTGGCATCCCATTCTGTGACTACAGCAGCCTCTGTTTAAGACCATATAACCATTTGCACTTATTATAATTGAAATTAGCCTGATAAAGACACTTTTGCTGGGCATAGTACTTCTGGACCCTGCCAGGTCCACTTCTGTTGTGGCATCCCATTCTGTGACTACAGCAGCCTCTGTTTAAGACCATATAACCATTTGCGCTTATTATAATTGAAATTAGCCTGATAAAGACACTTTTGCTGGGCATAGTACTTCTGGACCCTGCCAGGTCCACTTCTGTTGTGGCATCCCATTCTGTGACTACAGCAGCCTCTGTTTAAGACCATATAACCATTTGCTCTTATTATAATTGAAATTAGCCTGATAAAGACACTTGCTGGGCATAGTACTTCTGGACCCTGCCAGGTCCACTTCTGTTGTGGCATCCCATTCTATGACTACAGCAGCCTCTGTTTAAGACCATATAACCATTTGCACTTATTATAATTGAAATTAGCCTGATAAAGACACTTTTGCTGGGCATAGTACTTCTGGACCCTGCCAGGTCCACTTCTGTTGTGGCATCCCATTCTGTGACTACAGCAGCCTCTGTTTAAGACCATATAACCATTTGCACTTATTATAATTGAAATTAGCCTGATAAAGACACTTGCTGGACATAGTACTTCTGGACCCTGCCAGGTCCACTTCTGTTGTGGCATCCCATTCTGTGACTACAGCAGCCTCTGTTTAAGACCATATAACCATTTGCTCTTATTATAATTGAAATTAGCCTGATAAAGACACTTTTGCTGGGCATAGTACTTCTGGACCCTGCCAGGTCCACTTCTGTTGTGGCATCCCATTCTGTGACTACAGCAGCCTCTGTTTAAGACCATATAACCATTTGCACTTATTATAATTGAAATTAGCCTGATAAAGACACTTTTGCTGGGCATAGTACTTCTGGACCCTGCCAGGTCCACTTCTGTTGTGGCATCCCATTCTGTGACTACAGCAGCCTCTGTTTAAGACCATATAACCATTTGCTCTTATTATAATTGAAATTAGCCTGATTAAGACACTTTTGCTGGGCATAGTACTTCTGGACCCTGCCAGGTCCACTTCTGTTGTGGCATCCCATTCTGTGACTACAGCAGCCTCTGTTTAAGACCATATAACCATTTGCACTTATTATAATTGAAATTAGCCTGATAAAGACACTTTTGCTGGGCATAGTACTTCTGGACCCTGCCAGGTCCACTTCTGTTGTGGCATCCCATTCTGTGACTACAGCAGCCTCTGTTTAAGACCATATAACCATTTGCACTTATTATAATTGAAATTAGCCTGATAAAGACACTTTTGCTGGACATAGTACTTCTGGACCCTGCCAGGTCCACTTCTGTTGTGGCATCCCATTCTGTGACTACAGCAGCCTCTGTTTAAGACCATATAACCATTTGCACTTATTATAATTGAAATTAGCCTGATAAAGACACTTGCTGGGCATAGTACTTCTGGACCCTGCCAGGTCCACTTCTGTTGTGGCATCCCATTCTGTGACTACAGCAGCCTCTGTTTAAGACCATATAACCATTTGCTCTTATTATAATTGAAATTAGCCTGATAAAGACACTTGCTGGGCATAGTACTTCTGGACCCTGCCAGGTCCACTTCTGTTGTGGCATCCCATTCTGTGACTACAGCAGCCTCTGTTTAAGACCATATAACCATTTGCACTTATTATAATTGAAATTAGCCTGATAAAGACACTTTTGCTGGGCATAGTACTTCTGGACCCTGCCAGGTCCACTTCTGTTGTGGCATCCCATTCTGTGACTACAGCAGCCTCTGTTTAAGACCATATAACCATTTGCGCTTATTATAATTGAAATTAGCCTGATAAAGACACTTTTGCTGGGCATAGTACTTCTGGACCCTGCCAGGTCCACTTCTGTTGTGGCATCCCATTCTGTGACTACAGCAGCCTCTGTTTAAGACCATATAACCATTTGCTCTTATTATAATTGAAATTAGCCTGATAAAGACACTTTTGCTGGGCATAGTACTTCTGGACCCTGCCAGGTCCACTTCTGTTGTGGCATCCCATTCTGTGACTACAGCAGCCTCTGTTTAAGACCATATAACCATTTGCACTTATTATAATTGAAATTAGCCTGATAAAGACACTTTTGCTGGGCATAGTACTTCTGGACCCTGCCAGGTCCACTTCTGTTGTGGCATCCCATTCTGTGACTACAGCAGCCTCTGTTTAAGACCATATAACCATTTGCTCTTATTATAATTGAAATTAGCCTGATTAAGACACTTTTGCTGGGCATAGTACTTATGGACCCTGCCAGGTCCACTTCTGTTGTGGCATCCCATTCTGTGACTACAGCAGCCTCTGTTTAAGACCATATAACCATTTGCACTTATTATAATTGAAATTAGCCTGATAAAGACACTTTTGCTGGGCATAGTACTTCTGGACCCTGCCAGGTCCACTTCTGTTGTGGCATCCCATTCTGTGACTACAGCAGCCTCTGTTTAAGACCATATAACCATTTGCACTTATTATAATTGAAATTAGCCTGATAAAGACACTTTTGCTGGGCATAGTACTTCTGGACCCTGCCAGGTCCACTTCTGTTGTGGCATCCCATTCTGTGACTACAACAGCCTCTGTTTAAGACCATATAACCATTTGCACTTATTATAATTGAAATTAGCCTGATAAAGACACTTGCTGGGCATAGTACTTCTGGACCCTGCCAGGTCCACTTCTGTTGTGGCATCCCATTCTGTGACTACAGCAGCCTCTGTTTAAGACCATATAACCATTTGCACTTATTATAATTGAAATTAGCCTGATAAAGACACTTGCTGGGCATAGTACTTCTGGACCCTGCCAGGTCCACTTCTGTTGTGGCATCCCATTCTGTGACTACAGCAGCCTCTGTTTAAGACCATATAACCATTTGCACTTATTATAATTGAAATTAGCCTGATAAAGACACTTGCTGGGCATAGTACTTCTGGACCCTGCCAGGTCCACTTCTGTTGTGGCATCCCATTCTGTGACTACAGCAGCCTCTGTTTAAGACCATATAACCATTTGCTCTTATTATAATTGAAATTAGCCTGATAAAGACACTTTTGCTGGGCATAGTACTTCTGGACCCTGCCAGGTCCACTTCTGTTGTGACATCCCATTCTGTGACTGCAGCAGCCTCTGTTTAAGACCATATAACCATTTGCACTTATTATAATTGAAATTAGCCTGATAAAGACACTTGCTGGGCATAGTACTTCTGGACCCTGCCAGGTCCACTTCTGTTGTGGCATCCCATTCTGTGACTACAGCAGCCTCTGTTTAAGACCATATAACCATTTGCACTTATTATAATTGAAATTAGCCTGATAAAGACACTTGCTGGGCATAGTACTTCTGGACCCTGCCAGGTCCACTTCTGTTGTGGCATCCCATTCTGTGACTACAGCAGCCTCTGTTTAAGACCATATAACCATTTGCACTTATTATAATTGAAATTAGCCTGATAAAGACACTTGCTGGGCATAGTACTTCTGGACCCTGCCAGGTCCACTTCTGTTGTGGCATCCCATTCTGTGACTACAGCAGCCTCTGTTTAAGACCATATAACCATTTGCTCTTATTATAATTGAAATTAGCCTGATAAAGACACTTGCTGGGCATAGTACTTCTGGACCCTGCCAGGTCCACTTCTGTTGTGGCATCCCATTCTGTGACTACAGCAGCCTCTGTTTAAGACCATATAACCATTTGCACTTATTATAATTGAAATTAGCCTGATAAAGACACTTTTGCTGGGCATAGTACTTCTGGACCCTGCCAGGTCCACTTCTGTTGTGGCATCCCATTCTGTGACTACAGCAGCCTCTGTTTAAGACCATATAACCATTTGCACTTATTATAATTGAAATTAGCCTGATAAAGACACTTGCTGGGCATAGTACTTCTGGACCCTGCCAGGTCCACTTCTGTTGTGGCATCCCATTCTGTGACTACAGCAGCCTCTGTTTAAGACCATATAACCATTTGCTCTTATTATAATTGAAATTAGCCTGATAAAGACACTTGCTGGGCATAGTACTTCTGGACCCTGCCAGGTCCACTTCTGTTGTGGCATCCCATTCTATGACTACAGCAGCCTCTGTTTAAGACCATATAACCATTTGCACTTATTATAATTGAAATTAGCCTGATAAAGACACTTTTGCTGGGCATAGTACTTCTGGACCCTGCCAGGTCCACTTCTGTTGTGGCATCCCATTCTGTGACTACAGCAGCCTCTGTTTAAGACCATATAACCATTTGCACTTATTATAATTGAAATTAGCCTGATAAAGACACTTGCTGGACATAGTACTTCTGGACCCTGCCAGGTCCACTTCTGTTGTGGCATCCCATTCTGTGACTACAGCAGCCTCTGTTTAAGACCATATAACCATTTGCTCTTATTATAATTGAAATTAGCCTGATAAAGACACTTTTGCTGGGCATAGCACTTCTGGACCCTGCCAGGTCCACTTCTATTGTGGCATCCCATTCTGTGACTACAGCAGCCTCTGTTTAAGACCATATAACCATTTGCACTTATTATAATTGAAATTAGCCTGATAAAGACACTTTTGCTGGGCATAGTACTTCTGGACCCTGCCAGGTCCACTTCTGTTGTGGCATCCCATTCTGTGACTACAGCAGCCTCTGTTTAAGACCATATAACCATTTGCTCTTATTATAATTGAAATTAGCCTGATTAAGACACTTTTGCTCGGCATAGTACTTCTGGACCCTGCCAGGTCCACTTCTGTTGTGGCATCCCATTCTGTGACTACAGCAGCCTCTGTTTAAGACCATATAACCATTTGCACTTATTATAATTGAAATTAGCCTGATAAAGACACTTTTGCTGGGCATAGTACTTCTGGACCCTGCCAGGTCCACTTCTGTTGTGGCATCCCATTCTGTGACTACAGCAGCCTCTGTTTAAGACCATATAACCATTTGCACTTATTATAATTGAAATTAGCCTGATAAAGACACTTTTGCTGGACATAGTACTTCTGGACCCTGCCAGGTCCACTTCTGTTGTGGCATCCCATTCTGTGACTACAGCAGCCTCTGTTTAAGACCATATAACCATTTGCACTTATTATAATTGAAATTAGCCTGATAAAGACACTTGCTGGGCATAGTACTTCTGGACCCTGCCAGGTCCACTTCTGTTGTGGCATCCCATTCTGTGACTACAGCAGCCTCTGTTTAAGACCATATAACCATTTGCTCTTATTATAATTGAAATTAGCCTGATAAAGACACTTGCTGGGCATAGTACTTCTGGACCCTGCCAGGTCCACTTCTGTTGTGGCATCCCATTCTGTGACTACAGCAGCCTCTGTTTAAGACCATATAACCATTTGCACTTATTATAATTGAAATTAGCCTGATAAAGACACTTTTGCTGGGCATAGTACTTCTGGACCCTGCCAGGTCCACTTCTGTTGTGGCATCCCATTCTGTGACTACAGCAGCCTCTGTTTAAGACCATATAACCATTTGCGCTTATTATAATTGAAATTAGCCTGATAAAGACACTTTTGCTGGGCATAGTACTTCTGGACCCTGCCAGGTCCACTTCTGTTGTGGCATCCCATTCTGTGACTACAGCAGCCTCTGTTTAAGACCATATAACCATTTGCTCTTATTATAATTGAAATTAGCCTGATTAAGACACTTTTGCTGGGCATAGTACTTATGGACCCTGCCAGGTCCACTTCTGTTGTGGCATCCCATTCTGTGACTACAGCAGCCTCTGTTTAAGACCATATAACCATTTGCACTTATTATAATTGAAATTAGCCTGATAAAGACACTTTTGCTGGGCATAGTACTTCTGGACCCTGCCAGGTCCACTTCTGTTGTGGCATCCCATTCTGTGACTACAGCAGCCTCTGTTTAAGACCATATAACCATTTGCACTTATTATAATTGAAATTAGCCTGATAAAGACACTTTTGCTGGGCATAGTACTTCTGGACCCTGCCAGGTCCACTTCTGTTGTGGCATCCCATTCTGTGACTACAACAGCCTCTGTTTAAGACCATATAACCATTTGCACTTATTATAATTGAAATTAGCCTGATAAAGACACTTGCTGGGCATAGTACTTCTGGACCCTGCCAGGTCCACTTCTGTTGTGGCATCCCATTCTGTGACTACAGCAGCCTCTGTTTAAGACCATATAACCATTTGCACTTATTATAATTGAAATTAGCCTGATAAAGACACTTTTGCTGGGCATAGTACTTCTGGACCCTGCCAGGTCCACTTCTGTTGTGGCATCCCATTCTGTGACTACAGCAGCCTCTGTTTAAGACCATATAACCATTTGCACTTATTATAATTGAAATTAGCCTGATAAAGACACTTGCTGGGCATAGTACTTCTGGACCCTGCCAGGTCCACTTCTGTTGTGGCATCCCATTCTGTGACTACAGCAGCCTCTGTTTAAGACCATATAACCATTTGCACTTATTATAATTGAAATTCGACTGATAAAGACACTTTTGCTGGGCATAGTACTTCTGGACCCTGCCAGGTCCACTTCTGTTGTGGCATCCCATTCTGTGACTACAGCAGCCTCTGTTTAAGACCATATAACCATTTGCTCTTATTATAATTGAAATTAGCCTGATAAAGACACTTTTGCTGGGCATAGTACTTCTGGACCCTGCCAGGTCCACTTCTGTTGTGGCATCCCACTCTGTGACTACAGCAGCCTCTGTTTAAGATCATATAACCATTTGCACTTATTATAATTGAAATTAGCCTGATAAAGACACTTTTGCTGGGCATAGTACTTCTGGACCCTGCCAGGTCCACTTCTGTTGTGGCATCCCATTCTGTGACTACAGCAGCCTCTGTTTAAGACCATATAACCATTTGCACTTATTATAATTGAAATTAGCCTGATAAAGACACTTGCTGGGCATAGTACTTCTGGACCCTGCCAGGTCCACTTCTGTTGTGGCATCCCATTCTGTGACTACAGCAGCCTCTGTTTAAGACCATATAACCATTTGCACTTATTATAATTGAAATTAGCCTGATAAAGACACTTTTGCTGGGCATAGTACTTCTGGACCCTGCCAGGTCCACTTCTGTTGTGGCATCCCATTCTGTGACTACAGCAGCCTCTGTTTAAGACCATATAACCATTTGCACTTATTATAATTGAAATTAGCCTGATAAAGACACTTTTGCTGGGCATAGTACTTCTGGACCCTGCCAGGTCCACTTCTGTTGTGGCATCCCATTCTGTGACTACAGCAGCCTCTGTTTAAGACCATATAACCATTTGCACTTATTATAATTGAAATTAGCCTGATAAAGACACTTTTGCTGGGCATAGTACTTCTGGACCCTGCCAGGTCCACTTCTGTTGTGGCATCCCATTCTGTGACTACAGCAGCCTCTGTTTAAGACCATATAACCATTTGCACTTATTATAATTGAAATTAGCCTGATAAAGACACTTTTGCTGGGCATAGTACTTCTGGACCCTGCCAGGTCCACTTCTGTTGTGGCATCCCATTCTGTGACTACAGCAGCCTCTGTTTAAGACCATATAACCATTTGCACTTATTATAATTGAAATTAGCCTGATAAAGACACTTTTGCTGGGCATAGTACTTCTGGACCCTGCCAGGTCCACTTCTGTTGTGGCATCCCATTCTGTGACTACAGCAGCCTCTGTTTAAGACCATATAACCATTTGCACTTATTATAATTGAAATTAGCCTGATAAAGACACTTGCTGGGCATAGTACTTCTGGACCCTGCCAGGTCCACTTCTGTTGTGGCATCCCATTCTGTGACTACAGCAGCCTCTGTTTAAGACCATATAACCATTTGCACTTATTATAATTGAAATTAGCCTGATAAAGACACTTTTGCTGGGCATAGTACTTCTGGACCCTGCCAGGTCCACTTCTGTTGTGGCATCCCATTCTGTGACTACAGCAGCCTCTGTTTAAGACCATATAACCATTTGCACTTATTATAATTGAAATTAGCCTGATAAAGACACTTGCTGGGCATAGTACTTCTGGACCCTGCCAGGTCCACTTCTGTTGTGGCATCCCATTCTGTGACTACAGCAGCCTCTGTTTAAGACCATATAACCATTTGCACTTATTATAATTGAAATTAGCCTGATAAAGACACTTTTGCTGGGCATAGTACTTCTGGACCCTGCCAGGTCCACTTCTGTTGTGGCATCCTATTCTGTGACTACAGCAGCCTCTGTTTAAGACCATATAACCATTTGCACTTATTATAATTGAAATTAGCCTGATAAAGACACTTTTGCTGGGCATAGACTTACTGTTGCCTGCCAGGTGCACTTCTGTTGGGGCATCCCATTCTGTAACATAGCATACCCCTCTTTATTTACACTAAGCAGCTCTCTTATTTACACTAAGCAGGCCTGTTGGAGGCTGAGTGTTACTGCTCACTTTTGGTGTGCATTATATTCTGTTTCATATAGACCCACCGCTGCCCGGGGGGTTCTTTAAATATCACCTACTACCACGCCAGTTAGACTATGTCGGGCAGACAAGTGCCTGGAAGTGAAAAGAGGAGTGGCAGAGGCCAAGATTCCGCAGGCAGAGCTCGCATCAGACTGGGGGCCAGTAGCAGCAGGAGTCACGCTGAGAGACCTAATCTGCCAGTATCTGCTAGCGGTCGGGTCTCCACCAGTAACGCATCTGCCGTGGTAGATTGGTCGACGCGCTCATCAACAACATCATCACAACTTACGTCTGAGACCCCCAGTCTAGGGTCGGTAGGTTCCTCTGACACAACCCTGAGTTGGCATGCCCCGAGAGCAGTCCCTGTCCTCCCATTGCCTCTGTCCTACGCCGTTCCGTCCCCCAGCGACGTATCCTATGCTTTGGGTTCAGCTCCACTCTTTAGTGAGGAGGACCATCAGATAGAGGACAGTCAGCAGCTACTGCCCAGCCACGAAATGGAGGTGGCTTCTCTAGCTAGGCAGACAAATGGTGATGTGGACAGTGTCGTGGGTGCTGCGAGCGTTCCAGCTCCTGCGCCAGACACTGTTGACGAATCCACGAACATCAGTGACGTACAGCCACAACTCGGTGATGATGATGATGATGAAGCCGATCGCACTTGGGAGCCGGGTGATGAAGGGGCTTCATCGTCATCATCAGGAGAAGAGGGGCGCAGGTTGCCCCGGAGTCAGCAGCTGAGGCAGCAAGGTGGTAGCAGTCAGCATGGGGGCACAATTCCAAAGGCTGGAGCCGGCCGGGGCCGGGGCCGGGGTAGAGCACCTGCTGTGCGGCAGTCTACCTTATCGGGAGGTAGTGGAGCAGGGGTTCCTGGAGTTGGCAACAGCAACAGTGAATCAGTGAGGCCAGGGGGTGGGAAAAGTAGCTACTCGGCAGTGTGGCAGTTTTTCCTGAGGCATCCGCAGGAGGGTGACATGGCCACATGCAAGATATGTAGGCAAAAGGTGAAGCGTGGCCAGGGTCCAAATGTTGGCACCACGGCCCTGCGTCAACATATGATGCGTCACCATAAAACGACCTGGGAGAACCGAGGCTCCCAAGGGGTGGTCCAGTCTGCTTCCTCACCAAGTGAGCTCCCAATTTCTGCCAGCCAAGGCTCCAGCACCTCAGCCGAAGGCAGCTGTGCGTCATACCCATCCTCTGTCGCTCCTGCTCCTCCTCCTCCAAGTCATGCATCCCGCCAGCAATCCATCAGCGAAGCCATGTCCAAGAGACAGCAGTATGCGCCCACTCATCCTACGGCGCAGAAGCTGAATGTGCTCCTGTCCAAGTTGCTGGTGCTGCAGTCGCTCCCTTTTCAGGTGGTGGAATCTGCACCTTTCAGAGAACTGATGGCTTGTGCTGAGCCGAGGTGGAGAGTCCCAAGCCGTCATTTCTTTTCCAAGAAGGCAGTACCAGTGCTGCACACTTTTGTTGAACAGAAGGTGGGCCAGTCCTTGAGCCTGTCGGTGTGTAGCAAAATACATGGCAGCGCCGACATCTGGAGCTGTAACTACGGTCAGGGGCAGTACATGTCGTTTACGGCCCACTGGGTGAATGTGGTCCCTTTGCAGCAGCAGCAGCAACTGCTACAGGTCACGCCGCTTCGGCCTCCGCGCTCTCTGCCCATTGGACCTGTGACACCGTGCGACTCGGCCTCCTCATCCTCCGCCATCTCCTCACCCTCCACTGTAGGCTCAAGTCTCAGTGCCCCTCCAGTCTACCATGTGTGCAGGGCACGGAGGTGTCACGCAGTGCTTCACATGGTTTGTCTTGGCGAACGGAGTCACACAGGGGAGGAACTGCTTAAATGTATTCATCAGGAAATCCAAACATGGCTTACTCCGAGAAAACTTAAAATGGGAATCATGGTTACCGACAATGGGAAGAACATTTTGTCTGCGCTGCGCCAAGGAAGCCTGACCCATGCCCCCTGCATGGCTCACGTCTTCAATCTGGTTGTCAAGCGGTTTCTGAAGTGTTCCCCCCATCTGCAAGACATCCTAACAACTTCAAGGAAACTTTGCATGCACTTCAGCCACTCCTACACCGCCAAACACACCCTTCTTGAGCTACAGCGTCAGAATGGTATCCCCCAACATAGTCTGATTTGCGATGTTTCCACCCGTTGGAATTCCACCCTTCACATGTTGGACCGATTATATGAACAGAGAAAAGCCATCCCGGATTTCCTGATGATCCAAGCAGATAGGGGGACTCCCCTGTGTAACTTCAATGTCAACCAGTGGCAGCTCATACGTGACACCTGCCGTTTGCTCAGGCCCTTTGAGGAAGCCACTTTATTTGTCAGTCGGCAGGATTACGGGATGAACGACGTGATTCCACTGCTTCATGTACTACAGCACATGTTGGAAACCATGGCTGGTCAGGGCACTGGAGACATGGCGTTTACATCTTACGGCCACATGAACCCCGTTGGAGCTGAACTGGAGGAGGAGGAGGAAGAGGAGGAGGAGGAGTTGCCCAGCGAAACACAGTTTAGGCTTGGCGAAATGGCTGGTTTATCTAGTCAGCGGACAGGAGAGGAGGAGCAGGAGCAGCCAGAGGAGCTAGAGGTTTTTGAGGAAGGCGAGACAGAGGACCCGGGCACACCGTGGCAGTATGCAGTGGAGATGGAGACAGGTAGTCCATCCGAGTCACTTGCGCAAATGGCACGAAGCATGCTCACGTGCTTGCGTAGTGACCCCAGAATTGTTTCCATCTGTCGGCGGGATGACTTCTGGCTGTCCACCTTATTGGACCCTCGCTTCCGGCACAAAATGGGGGCATTTTTTAAACCCACCGAGAGGGAGGACAAACTCAACTACTACAAAGACATTCTACGTAGGCAGTTGGCCGATGCCTATCTGCGCCATGGTCCATACTCTCGCAGGTCTGACTCGAGGGGACCTCTGCGCTCACCTTCCACTGCCATGGCCGCTGGGGGGGTTGGCAGGAGCAGCAGCAGCAGCTCCATCAGCAGCAGCAGCCTCAGTCTTCAGTCGCTAATGAGTAGCTTTCTACACCCGCATAGTGAGGCTACTCATGAGCAGCAGGAAGACCTGGAGCAGGACCTCAACCAGCAGGTCATGTCATACTTTGACATGACCATGCCAACACACCTTGAGGATCCGCTGGACTTCTGGGCAGCCAAACTTGATTTGTGGCCGCAACTAGCAGAGTTTGCCCTGGAAAAGCTGTCCTGCCCGGCAAGTAGCGTGCCATCTGAGCGGGTGTTTAGTGCGGCGGGGGCCATAGTTACGGCGAGGAGAACTCGTCTGTCAACTAAAAATGTGGAGAGACTCACCTTTGTCAAAATGAATCAGGGATGGATCAGCCAGGATTTCCACCCACCAATGCCTGATGCATGCGACTAGATTCAGCATGGTGCCACGTTTTACACTTTCCAAATGGTGCAAAACATATTTATGTCTTTAGGCCATTTTTTGGGCTCCTGCTGCTGCTGCTGCCAACTTCTGCCAACTCCAGGGTGTGATTCATCCAATTTTTGGGCTCCTGAAGCCAACTCCAGTGTATATTTGGGCTCCTGCTGCTGCCAACTCCAGGGTGTGAATCATTCAATTTTTGGGCTCCTGAAGCCAACCCCAGGGTCTCTTTAAAGTAATATTTGGGCTCCTGCTGCTGCTGCTGTCAACTCCTGCCAACTCCAGGATGTGATTCATCCAATTGTTGGGCTCCTGAAGCCAACCCCAGGGTCTCTTTAAAGTAATGTTTGGGCTCCTGCTGCTGCCAACTTCTGCCAACTCCAGGGTGTGATTCATCCAATTTTTGGGCTCCTGAAGCCAACCCCAGTGTCTCTTTAAAGTAATATTTGGGCTCCTGCTGCTGTTGCTGCCAACTCCAGGGTGTGATTCATCCAATTTTTGGGCTCCTGAAGCCAACTCCAGTGTATATTTGGGCTCCTGCTGCTGCTGCTGCCAACTCCAGGGTGTGAATCATCCAATTTTTGGGCTCCTGAAGCCAACCCCAGGGTCTCTTTGAAGTAATGTTTGGGCTCCTGCTGCTGCTTCTGCCAACTTCTGCCAACTCCAGGGTGTAATTCATCCAATTTTTGGGCTCCTGAAGCCAACTCCAGTGTATATTTGGGCTCCTGCTGCTGCTGCTGCCAACTCCAGGGTGTGAATCATCCAATTTTTGGGCTCCTGAAGCCAACCCCAGGGTCTCTTTAAAGTAATATTTGGGCTCATGCTGCTGCTGCTGTCAACTCCTGCCAACTCCAGGGTGTGATTCATCCAATTGTTGGGCTCCTGAAGCCAACCCCAGGGTCTCTTTGAAGTAATGTTTGGGCTCCTGCTGCTGCTGCTGCCAACTTCTGCCAACTCCAGGGTGTGATTCATCCAATTTTTGGACTCCTGAAGCCAACCCCAGTGTCTCTTTAAAGTAATATTTGGGCTCCTGCTGCTGCTGTCAACTCCTGCCAACTCCAGGGTGTGATTCATCCAATTTTTGGGCTCCTGAAGCCAACTCCAGTGTATATATGGGCTCCTGCTGCTGCTGCTGCCAACTTCTGCCAACTCCAGGGTGTGATTCATCCAATTTTTGGGCTCCTGAAGCCAACTCCAGTGTATATTTGGGCTCCTGCTGCTGCTGCTGCCAACTCCAGGGTGTGAATCATCCAATTTTTGGGCTCCTGAAGCCAACTCCAGTGTATATTTGGGCTCCTGCTGCTGCTGCTGCCAACTCCAGGGTGTGAATCATCCAATTTTTGGGCTCCTGAAGCCAACCCCAGTGTCTCTTTAAAGTAATATTTGGGCTCCTGCTGCTGTTGCTGCCAACTCCTGGGTGTGATTCATCCAATTTTTGGGCTCCTGGAGCCAACTCCAGTGTATTTTTGGGCTCCTGCTGCTGCTGCCAACTCCAGGGTGTGAATCATCCAATTTTTGGGCTCCTGAAGCCAACCCCAGGGTCTCTTTAAAGTAATATTTGGGCTCCTGCTGCTGCTGCTGTCAACTCCTGCCAACTCCAGGGTGTGATTCATCCAATTGTTGGGCTCCTAAAGCCAACCCCAGGGTCTCTTTGAAGTAATGTTTGGGCTCCTGCTGCTGCTGCTGCCAACTTCTGCCAACTCCAGGGTGTGATTCATCCAATTTTTGGGCTCCTGAAGCCAACCCCAGGGTCTCTTTAAAGTAAAATTTGGGCTCCTGCTGCTGCCAACTCCAGGGTGTGAATCATCCAATTTTTGGGCTCCTGAAGCCAACTCCAGTGTCTCTTTAAAGTAATATTTGGGCTCCTGCTGCTGCTGCTGCCAACTCCAGTGTGTGATTCATCCAATTTTTGGGCTCCTGAAGCCAACTCCAGTGTATATTTGGGCTCCTGCTGCTGCTGCTGCCAACTCCAGGGTGTGAATCATCCAATTTTTGGGCTCCTGAAGCCAACCCCAGGGTCTCTTTAAAGTAATATTTGGGCTCCTGCTGCTGCTGCTGTCAACTCCTGCCAACTCCAGGGTGTGATTCATCCAATTGTTGGGCTCCTGAAGCCAACCCCAGGGTCTCTTTGAAGTAATATTTGGGCTCCTGCTGCTGCTGCTACCAACTCCAGGGTGTGATTCATCCAATTTTTGGGCTCCTGAAGCCAACTCCAGTGTATATTTGGGCTCCTGCTGCTGCTGCTGCCAACTCCAGGGTGTGATTCATCCAATTTTTGGGCTCCTGAAGCCAACTCCAGTGTATATTTTGGCTCCTGCTGCTGCTGCTGCCAACTCCAGGGTGTGAATCATCCAATTTTTGGGCTCCTGAAGCCAACCCCAGGGTCTCTTTAAAGTAATATTTGGGCTCCTGCTGCTGCTGCTGTCAACTCCTGCCAACTCCAGGGTGTGATTCATCCAATTGTTGGGCTCCTGAAGCCAACCCCAGGGTCTCTTTAAAGTAATGTTTGGGCTCCTGCTGCTGCCAACTTCTGCCAACTCCAGGGTGTGATTCATCCAATTTTTGGGCTCCTGAAGCCAACCCCAGGGTCTCTTTGAAGTAATGTTTGGGCTCCTGCTGCTGCTTCTGCCAACTTCTGCCAACTCCAGGGTGTGATTCATCCAATTTTTGGGCTCCTGAAGCCAACTCCAGTGTATATTTGGGCTCCTGCTGCTGCTGCTGCCAACTCCAGGGTGTGAATCATCCAATTTTTGGGCTCCTGAAGCCAACTCCAGTGTATATTTGGGCTCCTGCTGCTGCTGCTGCCAACTCCAGGGTGTGAATCATCCAATTTTTGGGCTCCTGAAGCCAACCCCAGTGTCTCTTTAAAGTAATATTTGGGCTCCTGCTGCTGTTGCTGCCAACTCCAGGGTGTGATTCATCCAATTTTTGGGCTCCTGAAGCCAACTCCAGTGTATATTTGGGCTCCTGCTGCTGCTGCTGCCAACTCCAGGGTGTGAATCATCCAATTTTTGGGCTCCTGAAGCCAACCCCAGGGTCTCTTTAAAGTAATATTTGGGCTCCTGCTGCTGCTGCTGTCAACTCCTGCCAACTCCAGGGTGTGATTCATCCAATTGTTGGGCTCCTGAAGCCAACCCCAGGGTCTCTTTGAAGTAATGTTTGGGCTCCTGCTGCTGCTGCTGCCAACTTCTGCCAACTCCAGGGTGTGATTCATCCAATTTTTGGGCTCCTGAAGCCAACCCCAGGGTCTCTTTAAAGTAAAATTTGGGCTCCTGCTGCTGCCAACTCCAGGGTGTGAATCATCCAATTTTTGGGCTCCTGAAGCCAACTCCAGTGTCTCTTTAAAGTAATATTTGGGCTCCTGCTGCTGCTGCTGCCAACTCCAGGGTGTGATTCATCCAATTTTTGGGCTCCTGAAGCCAACTCCAGTGTATATTTGGGCTCCTGCTGCTGCTGCTGCCAACTCCAGGGTGTGAATTATCCAATTTTGGGCTCCTGAAGCCAACCCCAGGGTCTCTTTAAAGTAATATTTGGGCTCCTGCTGCTGCTGCTGTCAACTCCTGCCAACTCCAGGGTGTGATTCATCCAATTGTTGGGCTCCTGAAGCCAACCCCAGGGTCTCTTTGAAGTAATATTTGGGCTCCTGCTGCTGCTGCTACCAACTCCAGGGTGTGATTCATCCAATTTTTGGGCTCCTGAAGCCAACTCCAGTGTATATTTGGGCTCCTGCTGCTGCTGCTGCTGCCAACTCCAGGGTGTGATTCATCCAATTTTTGGGCTCCTGAAGCCAACTCCAGTGTATATTTGGGCTCCTGCTGCTGCTGCTGCCAACTCCAGGGTGTGAATCATCCAATTTTTGGGCTCCTGAAGCCAACCCCAGGGTCTCTTTAAAGTAATATTTGGCTCCTGCTGCTGCTGCTGTCAACTCCTGCCAACTCCAGGGTGTGATTCATCCAATTGTTGGGCTCCTGAAGCCAACCCCAGGGTCTCTTTGAAGTAATGTTTGGGCTCCTGCTGCTGCTGCTGCCAACTTCTGCCAACTCCAGGGTGTGATTCATCCAATTTTTGGGCTCCTGAAGCCAACCCCAGGGTCTCTTTAAAGCAATGTTTGGGCTCCTGCTGCTGCTGCTGCCAACTTCTGCCAACTCCAGGGTGTGATTCATCCAATTTTTGGGCTCCTGAAGCCAACCCCAGGGTCTCTTTAAAGTAATATTTGGGCTCCTGCTGCTGCTGCTGCCAACTCCAGGGTGTGATTCATCCAATTTTTGGGCTCCTGAAGCCAACTCCAGTGTATATTTGGGCTCCTTCTGCTGCTGCTGCCAACTCCAGGGTGTGAATCATCCAATTTTTGGGCTCCTGAAGCCAACCCCAGTGTCTCTTTAAAGTAACATTTGGGCTCCTGCTGCTGGCAACTCCAGGGTGTGATTCATCCAATTTTTGGGCTCCTGAAGCCAACCCCAGTGTCTCTTTAAAGTAATGTTTGGGCTCCTGCTGCTGCTGCCAACTCCAGGGTGTGATTCATCCAATTTTTGGGCTCCTGCTGCTGCCAACTCCAGTGTCTCTTTAAAGCAATGTTTGGGCTCCTTCTGCCCCTCATAGTGATGCCACTTCAACTCTCTGCAATTGTGCCGCTCTGCGATTCTATTAGCGATGCCTCTGATCTGCATGTGATATTTCTTCAAAGTATTATTTAACTAACCCAGCACGCATCCTGTGCCTGTTACAGCAAGGCAGAATGGTTTACAACCCTAATGAGGCTCTAGGAGGCTCAGAAATAGCCGTTTTTAATAGCGATTCGTTGCGAATTTATTCGGGTCGAAACGATTTTTGTCGGAAAATTCGGCGAATCAGTCGAATCGAATTTTTCAAAAGTTCGCTCATCTCTACCTACAAGTAATAGTTAATTACTTAGAGTATTACTAGTCACAAAGAGATCATTAACATGCCTAGTCAGTGACACGAAGGTATAAAATGTACTGAAGGCCATTGTCGTACTAGGATTCCAGGGGCCCACCTGTAGAATTGCTCTGGGTGCCCACCCCTCACTTAGATGCAAGTATTTCTGGCTTAAATTCTGGGTCTACGGCCTTGATTTAATACGTTTTTACAAAGCAAAGATTCTATGTCTGAGGGCACCACTAATCTTAGATATCAAAAAATGAAGATCAACACCCAAGGGGGTGCACCATGAATTCCAAGTAACAACCACATGGAATTCAAAACATTGGCACTCCACTGGGCTTATAAAAAAAATCTATTTTATTATGAACCACCAAGACAATTAAAATCAACAATTACTAACTACCTTGGAGTATACATGATAATTAATTAATAAAAATGATTTTGTATCAATATCAAAAAATATGCAGGCTGTAAAGTAAGCAATTAAGAATAAATAAAAAAGAAATTTCACCAAATAAGCAAACCAACATTATTTATATGACCCCCTTCGAAGCCGTGGGCGCATGGCGGAGCAAGTAGGGGAGTAAGGGACCTGATACCTGGAGAAAAGACAATGAAAGTCAGCTTTTACTACAGTGTAGAAAGGTGTAAAAGGTGCCATTGACTTTCATTGTCTTCCTATCTGTTGATTCAGAAACAGTGACATTCTCAGGCTTTTTTCTCATGAATTGAATTTGTTACTGCCATGAGAATTTTTTCAACTCTTATTGAATCAATGTCTTTGCATGGAAATATGCCAAACTGTATTGTCTCTCCGCAGGCACTTGGGGTGCAACAACTAAGCTATGCATAAGTCAAGTTTTGGAGATGAAGGCCCTCACAGGGGTCACAGGGTGATTCCTTGAGTACCCCTGCTCTAGGATCTCCCATGCAACTGATGTGCCTGCTGTGACCTGCCATGCCATGCTAGGACATGCTGTGCCTTGTCATGACAGCTTGTACCTTGCTGTGCTCTGCTGTGTCCTGTGTATCTGCCATTCTCAATCGTGGTTCCTGTTGTACCTGCTTCCTGTACCCCATCGTGTTATACACCATATACCCAGGGCCTGTATTTCCCATTAGGTAACCCTAGGCATGTGCCTAAGGTGTCCATCTGTTGGAGACGCTATTGTTTCTACTATAGTAAGACAAAAGGTCTGCTTGCCTGCAATTTAATGTCCCCTAATGTGCAAGAGGGGGATCCCAACATAGGGTTCAAATTGATTTTTGGGTGCTAAGGGGGCTTTGCAAAATTTTGGATGTTGTGTTTTGTGTTTGACATGGGTACACGCACAGATGCCTCATACGGGGTGCAGCCAGGGGTCTGTTTGTATTTTATATTTGTGGACTGCAACCTGACCTAAACAAAAGGGGAGGTAAGCACTAAAAGTGCCTTTGGCAGCATGAACACCAAATACGGCCTTGCATATAACTTGCTCTGGGTGTTCTTCATGGCAACTGGGGGGGCTAATTGGCTTTGGCACCAGCACTCGGGATTCCGCCCTTTGAGGTGAACAGTGAGCATTTTGTGAAAGATGGGTGATGTTCTGGTTTACATTCTGTACCTTGCATCATTCCAACTACCTGCTCTTACAGTAGATAGAAATACATCTAAGCTCCACTAAATCTGGGAAGAGCTGGGCAGGATGACAAAAAAAGTGATTTTAGATGTCCGCTTAGTATTGTCGTTGTTCTTTTTCTAACTGATTTTTGTGTCCTGTCTGTATTTGGCTTAACACTGATGATTTTGAAGTTTCTTTTCGCATATTCAGATTTACTGATCTGGTGATAATCCATTAGCTATTGCTCTATTTATGTTTCCTGCCACATTTAGAGCGTAGAACCTCATAAATATATATACATATTTATTACCGTGTAAGCTTATCCTCCTTGAGCCACTTTTCCTTTTCCTAGTAAATATGACGCCAAGTCAATCAATCTGTTTTTATAACTGAGGCCCTCCATGTCCTGGATTAATTTAGGATTTATCAGGTTTGTGAATTGGTGCCTGAAATGGAATGACAGATGAGGCCACGTCATTCTGGCTAATTTAAAAATATTGATTTGTCCTAATGTTCTGGAGTTTCAGGAGACCATTTTTCCAAAATGAAATATGCTTCTAATACTAAAAGCACGGAGTGGGACTGCCAGCACAGACCCCAGAGCCCTTTAAATCAGCCGCTCAACAGATACACCAATTATGGTTATTTGCAAACAACTTTATTTAATGGCCCAAATCTTAAAAACAGTTAAAAACATGATAGCTGGCAGGGGTGTACAATGGACTACTCAATGGACTACTTTACACAGTGTCCTACAAAGTAATAAATTAATCCCAGTGTATTATATATACAATTTCAATCAATATTATCACAAAATATAAATGAATAAACAAAAATTAATTAATCAAACAAATGTATATGACCGTAAGTTACTCCAAGAATTTGTGCAAATAGAAGTGCTAAAAAAGCCTCAAAAAGGAGAAAAAGTGCATGTAATAGAAACTAAGATCAAAGAGATAAGAGGTCAAAAATGACCAAAAAGGTATATATCAATAGAAGGTCATGAGAGCCATGGCCTAAAGTGCAGAGTGCCAGAAAGTGCAAGTGCTGTGAGCAGCAGAGAATCTTCAAGGCATATACAACCTATTAGCCTGAATTATACCAATTTAAGAAATGTCCAAACACCAAATATCAAAACATCTAAAAACAATCTACATTACCGCATAGTATGAAGTCCTGGTGCCCAGCATGCCCGTACCGCTGACGCATTGCGTGGCAATAAATGTCTGCCACTTCATCAGAGTCTCTCTTCTCTTTTGTTTGGTTTACATGCTTCTAATACTAGGTATAGGCTTAACTATTTTATTAAAACCTCATGGTGGTTAAAACCAATGATACATACAAGATGCAATATACCTTACAGCCAGTGGCGGACTGGGGCTAAATATCAGCCCTGGATTTTACCAGCCCCTAGCCGGCCCCAGACAACCCTGCTGAGGCCCCCCCAACAATGATGCTGGGGCTATAGCACTGGGAGCTGATGTTCGTTGGCTTGTGGGTACAATGGGGTTGGTTAAAGGGGTCTAAGGAGATGGGATTGAATATGGGTGTTAAAAGCTGCAGCCCAATTGGCCCCAAAGAACTGTCACCCACTGGGCATTGTCCAGCGTCTCCCTATGGCCAGTCCGCCCCTGCTTACAGCGAAAGAATCATTCTTATCTATATCAGGATGTCAAGTGAGGATTTTTTTTCCCCAGTGGGATTACAGATCAAAAAGACTCTACAAAAACTTTAAATTCCACCACTACTAAACTAATTAAAAAATGACTGGCGGGTTTCTCCTGGCTTTTTCACTTGACTTGTATTTATCTTCAGGTCTTGTGGATCTCCACACAGATAAATAGAGGGAGGGTGGACTGGAACACTTAGAGTCCAAAAGAAGAAATTTATCTTTGGGCCCCACCTTTCAGCTTAAAGATGAACAACCACTTCCCACAGGGTTGTGCAGGCCAGTGTTACTCTATCCTGCTAGAAAACCACCAAAGGTTCCAAAGTTTCCACGGATGGTGTTGGCCACAGCTTCTTTCCGAAAAACACCCTGTTAATTACAATACAAGGGGTTCTTCAATTATCATGTCAATTCTGCACAGGAATTTTCACATAAGTACAATATGGTGCCACCCCACTGTAAGAAGGTTCCCCAGGTGACCTAGGAAAGACCAGGTCTACAGGATCTGACCACTCTTCAAGGAATTGGTCTAATGAAGCATGGGTCCTTATGGTAGGCTGGAGGACAGGTTCCTGGTTTCATCAAGTGGTAAGCTCAGGGTTAAGAGGTGGCTATGGTAGGGGGTAAGACCACTGAAAACGCCGACCGAGAGTAGACCCAGTGGGGTAAAGGGCAGGTTAACTCAGAACCTACCCTGAACGTCATCTGTAACTGAGGAAGTATTCCTGGACTGCCCACTGTGGCTTTAACTCCTTCTCTCATGCTCCTTCCTGGACCTCTCCAGGGGAAACCTTAGGTACTTCCACTCCTGTGCAGGCCTTCTTTCTCTGTGCTACTTTCCCTTGTCAGTGCAGTTACCAATGCCCCTTCTAGCTGCCTGGTCTACCTTTTTATCCCCCTTCAGCTACTTCCATAGACAAAACTGTTGCTACCAACAGCACCCTGTGACTCATACTACTGTTGCAAGCAGCTTCATGCATATTCTGAGAATAAATGTTAAAGAGGAACTTCGGGGGAGATTAAACCCTCCCCCAAACCTCCCTGATCAGCTGCCCCCCTCCAGTTTTTCCTTTGGGCAATGTTTACTCACCTCACCAGGGGATACATCTTGCATCCCATCAGGCACTGCGTGCGGCCCCTAATCTCGCTCCTACGCTGTCCCCTTGAATGAAATGCAATGGACCAGTCCGAAATCCTGCAAGACTTGCTGAGCGGCTGGGACTTTGAAGAACTTGGCCAACGCCTTACTGTCATTTACAGACATCTAAGCCCGGGGGGGCAGAGGATCGGGCCCTGAATCAAGGCAGCAGCGACATCCAAGAGTTAAGTAGAGGCCGATGGAGGGGGCGCCCCCTTTTTATTTTTGGTCCGATGTTCCTCTTTGATTTCTTGTCCTATGTTACCCTATGCTGCCCTCTGATGGCCATGTAACTACACCTAGGCTTGCTTTCTTCCCCAATAAAAACAAACCATAATCCCAGCAGGAGGAACAAAATCCAGGATAGTGAAAATCTCTTGAAACAAAATTAGACTCTAATAATCTAAAATCAGATGTTTATTGAACAAACAGTAAATATAATTTGCTGAATAAAATAACAAACCCAGAGAATACTATTGGTACTTAGAGAAATTTCTCTGGTGCTTTGGTTGGTCAGTCCAACACCGGATAGAGGTATAGTAATTAGGGCTAAATAAGATACCGGAGAGCTATCTATGTGCACAAAGCACAACTTATGGTACTGGTGGTTCACGAGAATGGAAAACTCGGGTAGAGATAAATCTGTAGCAATCACCAACTACCATAGACTGATAAGAACTGACCTCCATATCAAATAATCCTTTCCAAATCTGTGCAATTGAATATGGCAACATAGAATGTGTTTGGAAAGACAGAGAAATGAAAATGAAGGCATTTAATGGGTGTAAGAGATTGAGATTGTGTTTGCTGACCACAGGGAGCTTAGTGCAAACTGCAGAAGAAAATTAGGTTAATTAGGACCGAGCACAAGCATCTCTTGTATCTACTAGTAGATCAGTTTGTAAATCCTTATCAAACAAATTGAAAACTAACAGGGGAATATATATAAAAGCAGAATTATTATGGTTGAGCATGTGGGTCTTATGTTTAATTTCCAATGCAAAACCATCTGCATAATTCTCCTAACTTAAACCTAAGTAGCCCCTTTGTGTTGGTGTCATTACTTCATCTACTACATCATGTATAGTGACATCACCACAGACAAAAGGCCTATGTAATTCAAGGATGGCAAATGATCATTTTTACCCAAGAGAAGCAGTGCTGGCAAAGTTATCAAGACCACTTGGTTCAGGTGGATTATTTATTACATTGTGATAAACTCGAGACATAACTTACCTGCCAAGTTTTCCAGTGATGTCTACTGGGTCCAGTGCTGAAGGTCAGCATCATTGCCTGGCAACAGCCTTGTGGCGTCTCTCGGGAAGTTTAGCTTCCGAAGCCCTACTGTCCTCACCACCTCACAACAGCTGAATGGAGGGCAGGTAACTAAACCGCCCCCTTCTGGAATTAGCATGCTGCTTATTGTTTTCCTCAGTCCGTGCACTCTGATTGCCAAAAACAAGAGTCAATTGCTGAACATTTAATATACTCAGCAAACATCTCATTGAACAAGAGACCGCGAATGTGCTATAGGAACCGGAAGAGGTGAGTTTTTCGGGGTGATCTGGGGAGTTTCACACAGTGGATGCCTCAGGATGCCTCCGGAGTAGGGAACAAGACCTGGGAAAGTCAAAATCCCAGGTTTCGTTCAGCTTTAAAGGGATTGACCAGACAATCTTTAAAGGAAAACTCAGTTTGTGTCGGGTTTTTGGTGGTCTGCCTTATTGCTTTGTTATTCTGGAATGTAAAATAAACATGTGTTAGGATTGTGTCCCCATAATCATGATTTACTTTATTCCCGTGGCTCTGTTATGCTTTTGGTCATATCCCGATGTTCATTGATCATACAAGACCAGAGACTCTCTAAAAATTGGCATAGTCGGCAGGATTCCACCCAGGGCAAGAGCCCTACAGTAGCTTACTAATCATTTTATTTGGCCCTGGTCATGGATGACAAATTCAATACTTTGGTCTTGAGCATCAGCAAGTAACAGCTAAAAAAAAGTTTGCAATCTTTTGGTGTTCTTTTGGAAACCATTCAGCTGTGAGACAGAGAAACAGCCCCACCTCCACTTCCACCCATCAGCTGGTAACAGTCTTGTATTAACTTGAGATTCTATGACAAATGCAGCTTTTCTATCAGTGATCAATTGTCTTTACATCAGGGTGCATAGCTCCATGCATGCGGCCCCAGCAAATCCCATTGGTCACCAGTAGACACATGGGGCATGAAAGTGATTCAGGAGCATAGATCCAATGAGTTATCTTGCCCAGGGCTTCCCATCCAGTATGTAGTAGTACCACCGATGGAACTTGAGCTCCCCTCTGGTGGTACTCAAAGCCACTAGGGATGAAACTGGGCAAACACAAAGCACTGTAGACAAGCTACTGCTCCCATGGGTTGTGTCAGGTGGCTAACCCAACATGCTGCAGGAGTGAGTGGTACTTGAGATAACTTTCAAAATGGGACCTCAGATAAGACAAATGCCAGGGGTACAAGGCAACCCACTTACCTCACCATTGCTCCTGTGCTACCGATCATCCTATCGAAGTGAACTTTACCTTTAAAGTATTTTTGGACTTTTGACCTGCTTTAACTCTCAGGGCTTCATATTTTCCTACATACTAAGGTACATTGTGATGAGGTTCTTGGCTCCCTGGCAAGTGTGACCTATAGTAGCACATGGCTATTTAGAAAAACCAAGATATACAATGGCGGATTCAATTTAGAAGATAGATAGGCTCGCACACACCTTCAGCACATCTGATTTTCAATTAAACACTGCATTAACCTTTTCTCCATGCCGTCCATTCCAAGTCTCATTTCTGTGCAACAAATAATTTACTAAGAAGGTGATAATTACTGGCAGATCTCCTATCTACTCTTCAGACCTTCAGAAATATGAATGTGTAATAGTTAATTACTTAGAGTATTACTAGTCACAAAGGGATCATTAACGTGCCAAGTCAGTGACAGGAAGGTATAAAATGTACTGAAGGCCATTGTCGTACTAGGATTCCAGGGGCCCACCTGTAGAATTGCTCTGGGTGCCCACCCCTCACTTAGATGCAAGTATTTCTGTCTTAAATTCTGGGTCTACGGCCTTGATTTAATACGTTTTTACAAAGCAAAGATTCTATGTGTGAGGGCACCACTAATCTTAGATATCAAAAAATGAAGATCAACACCCAAGGGGGTGCACCATGAATTCCAAGTAACAACTAGTCTGTAACACCAAACAACCACATGGAATTCAAAACATATGGGCACTCCACTGGGCTTATAAAAGAAAAATCAATTTTATTTTGAACCACCAAGACAATTAAAATCAACAATTACTAACTACCTTGGAGTATATATAATAATTAATAAAAATGAGTTTGTATCAATATCAAAAAATATGCAGGCTGTAAAGTAAGTAATTAAGAATAGACAAAAAAGAAATTTCACCAAATCAAGCAAACCAACATTATTTATATGACCCCCTTCGAAGCTGTGGGCGCATGGCGGAGCAAGTAGGGGAGTAAGGGACCTGATACCTGGAGAAAAGACAATGAAAGTCAGCTTTTACTACAGTGTAGAAAGGTGTAAAAGGTGTCATTGACTTTCATTGTCTTCCTATCTGTTGATTCAGAAACAGTGACATTCTCAGGCTTTTTTCTCATGAATTGAATTTGTTACTGCCATGAGACTTTTTTCAACTCTTATTGAATCAATGTCTTTGCATGGAAATATTATGCCAAACTGTATTGTCTCTCTGCAGGCACTTGGGGTGCAACAACTAAGCTATGCATAAGTTAAGTTTTGGAGATGAAGGCCCTCACAGGGGTCACAGGGGGGATTCCTTGTACCCTGTGGGCCATTTTCAGCTTGCTGAAGGCATGTTTCATCCCTAATGGTTCAGTGTGTATGAATCCGTCCCCTTTATAATCACTATGGTCCATGTAGAGTAGAAATTTTAATAAAGTTATTTTTATATGTCTTAATTGTTACTATTTATAAATGGACATTACAGTCATTACCGTGGACCAAGTGCCATTTTCTTTACTTTTAAGCTGAAAAAAACAAAAAATTTAATTACCGTATATACTCGAGTATAGGCCGACCCGAATATAAGCCGAGGCACCTAATTTTACCCCAAAAACCTGGAAAAAGTTATTGACCCGAGTATAAGCCGAGGCGGCTTTTTTCAATTGGAATTGGAGTTGATTTGAGGAATCACCCCTGACCACGCCCCCAGCCATCACCTAAGAATTAAATAAAAATAAATAATAATAATACAGTGAGGGGCATCCCTTGTTACAGCCAGTTAGGGGCATACCTCATTACAGCCATTCAGGTGTAACACAGCACACACACAACATACACACAGCACACACAACACACACACAAACACAACACAGCACACAATACAGCACACATACACACACAAGGCACACACAACACACAGCACACAACACAGCACACATACAATGCACACAACACACACACTCACCAGTTCAGCTCCTGCACAATCTTCAGCGAGGCTCCTTCCAGCCAAGGCGACGGTGCGGGACAGAGTGAGGACGGCGCGGGACAACGGCATGGGTCCATCTAGTCGCAATGCCCCTGGACGCGGGGCAGAAGAGCCGCCTCGGAGGCTTCAGAACTCGGCGGGGAGATCAGTACACCCAGCGCGAGGTGGGTGTACCAAGATGGCGGCCGGCGCGCTCCGCGCCGCCACGTCACTGAGGCCCGGGCCGCCATCTTGGTACACCCACCTCGCGCTGGGTGTACTGATCTCCCCGCCGAGTTCTGAAGCCTCGGCGGCTCTTCTGCCGCCTCGGAGGCTCTTCTGCCGCTTCCTCTGCCCCCTCGCTCAGGTAAGTCAGGTTACTGACTCGAGTATAAGCCGAGGCTGCTTTTTTCAGCCCAAAAAGTGGGCTGAAAAACTCGGCTTATACTCGAGTATATACGGTATTAAGCATGCAAACCGTTGAACCCTTTTTAATGACCTACTCACATTCCCTTCCCGCTGGCTTCCAGACATCTCGCTCCGGCACCGCCATCTTGCTACACCCAGGATTAAAATATTTCTTGTCTCCTGCTCTGCACCTTGGCTGTAGTTTCCAGTGTCTTGGTAATGAACAGAATGTCACATTCACACTGTGAAAGCAGGGTGAAGATCCGGATCTGTGTACATGTATACTGCATTCCAAATAGTTATGCAAACTGGATTTAAGTGTCAGTTAGAGGTAGTTTTTGTTTCCCAATTAAATTCATGGATGGTATTGTGTCTCAGGGCTCTTTGGATCACTCAATCACTGAAACCAATCTCAAACACCTTTGATAGATAGTGAGCCCAATTAAAGGAAAACTACTTGACCACAACCCCATTATTAGGCAAGTCGCAGGTTTGACCCTTGCAGTGCCAGCCTACCTAAAGATGTTGCGTGTTGTCAAGCTATTTTTTTAGCATTTTGCAGCATATGTGGAACTTCCAGGATTATTTTTTCCATGTATATAAATTATTATGCTACTAACTATTATATATATTTTATATATATTTTATATATATATTATATTTTTATATATTATATTTTTTTTCGGCTTTAACCTCTTTTTTCAATATTTTGGGTGAAATATGTGGAAATTGTAAAAGCTCAATTCCTCCTGATAACAACAGCACCAACTACAGTGTGTATCAGTACATACCCGTTCATGCTCAAGAGACCCCTCCAAATGGAAGAGAGCGTTTTATGATATTATCAAATAAAATACTGTTGCCATGCGCACCTTGCAGTTACTGTGCAATAACCATTAAGGGTTAAACCCTTACAAATTAAAAAAAAAAAAAAAAAAAAAACATGTTGTCACCCTCTCCAGCAAAACCATGTGGGCCCAGGGCTCGGAGGCCAAGTGTCCGGCCCTGGCCCTAAAGCCTACCAGGCCACACAAGCAGGCTTTTCTGCTTCATCTCGGCTGTTAGAGATGCAGGTAATCAGAGGGAGGGTTTTGGCAAATCACCTGCTTGCTGGCAGGTTACTTGCCAGCCCTTCTGCCCTTTGAACTGGTATAGGGGGGTCTCAAGGACCCCTTAAGTGAAAAAAACACCCTTGAAAAAGTGTTTTTTTTACACCACTACTTACCCCCTTCCATCGACAGGTGCTGATCCATGCTAATCTCTGCTGTCTTCAGAGTGCGGCAGAGGATCTTTGGACCTGGCTTCCTCTGCTCACTCCTGCTGCAGAGATGGGCTTTTTATAACGGAGGAGTCAGCTGACGTCAGCTCACTCAGCTGGTATAAAAAGACCCACCCTACCGACGGGGAGAAAACTGCCGGAAGGTCAGCACACAGCCTATCTGGATAGCTAGGGTGGTAGCTGCTCACGATTCTGGGGATGCAGCAGCGCATGCTTATCGTGAACATTGAGAGCCATTTGCCGAATGAATTAGTCACACCAGGCAGCTCTCATTGGACAAGAGCCTCCACATACTGGCGTCCTGGGGGTTCCTGGGGGGTTTCACACCCCAAAAAGCCATCAGCTTTAACATCGTAAATTCCAGGCTGGCTGCTCCTGGGTTTTTTTCCGCTTTAAAGTGGACCAACACCCAGGGGGGATCGGCCCGGAAATCTATAAGATTCCCGGACCGATCAGATCCCTCCCCGCGGGGCATCCGAAATCGGGATGTCCCGCGGGGAGGAACCCCCCAGGAGGCCCACAATCCTCACCTTACCGGCGATCCAACGGCGCATGCGCGAGACGCGGCCGCGTCTCTCGCTTCCCTCTAGCAGGGCGCGCTCCCGCGCCGGCCGTTTTGTGAATGGCCGGCGCAGGAGCGCTCCCTGTTAGAGGGAAGAGAGAGACGCAGCCAATGACAGCGCTCTGGTATGCGTGTCCAAGCGGCTTTGGACGCGCATACCAGAGCTGCTCTGAGCGCTGTCATTGGCCGGACGAGGTCACGTGGGAGCGGGGAGAGGTGAGTTTTTGCGGCGATCGGGGGGGTTTCAGACAGCGGGGCACCCCCGATCGGGGTGCCCCACCTAAGTGGACCAACACCCAGGATAGTCAAAATCCTGGGTGTTGGTCCACTTTAAGTTTGGACGTATTGCTCTACAGAATGTAATTTCCTATGCATTCTGCAGGTCCTTCAGCAATCAGTTCCTCCAGGCTTAGGTCCACTTAGTCGCATGAGCTGCTGCTTCCTCACTCCCTGCTACTACAGTCAAGAAAAGATCCCTATATTCCCTTTTTAGACTCCCCTAATCTAAACAATTACAGTAAATAGTCCCCTGTATATTCCCTCTTATTAACTTAATGCCCCTGTACACACACACACACACACACACACACACACACACATACACACACACACACTGATATCCTATCATCTTGGAAACAGTGTGAAATTTATTGAAAATCTCCAATTATATGTAAAAGCCATATATATATATATATATATATATATCTGCCTTTTTCCACTTCAATTTCAGAGTTATGGCTAAGCTGTAATGGGCCATTGCACCACTTTTGTCTATGGTCCTGAAGGAATAGAATTGAAAGGAGGGACAAACTATGGAGCCCTGCTATGACTTCTACCTAGTGCTGCAGAAAATGGAAAAGAGGCCAATGTGACAGGCTTGCCTTGTTATTGGGTTTAGTTTAAAACCTCTTTAACAATGTAGATATATATTTCCTCTATTTACTGTTAACGCTGTTAACGCCTACCGTCCGTTTTTGTCCTGCAGTGCCACCTACTGTAAATATTTGGCAACTACAATATGAAATATCCTTCAATATCCTAGAATATATTCTAAGTCAAGCCTTATTCACTTATTTCCTCTTGCTACAAAATCATTTCCATTAGAGTTTAGGGCAGAACAGGACTGCAGATAGCATTTATGATCTCCACAAACATAATTGGAATAATAACTCTCCTGGATTGCCCTCCCATGAAAATGTCAAAACACTCCAGCAATACAGCCCATCAACCAGCTTCACCTAAAGTGTGCTGCAGCAGGAAGCTGCTGTTCAGAGTCCCATGTTCCCTCGTTTGCTGTCAAATAGACCATAACTCAGGCTTCAGAAAGATGGCCGCCATGCCTCATGAGTCAGGACAATTGTCCTTACCAATGGAAGCGGCAGCCATCTTTCTGCAGCGCTGACCTATCTGACAGCGAAAGGACACCGACCGGATCGCTGTCTAATGTAGGTATACAGCCGCTCAGCCCACACACATACATACCACCACATTCTTTTTCTTCATGGAGGGGCAAACTTTGGAGCCCTGCTATGAATTTTACCCAGAGCTGCAGAAAATGGAGGAGGCCAATGAGGCCAATGGGACATGCATCGGGTGATCTGCTTGCTGCATTATTATTGTGGTTGATTTTAGAGTCCTTTTAACAATGTATATATTTCCTCTATTTACAGTTGTATCCTGTTAATCCTTACTGTCAATTTAGAATTACATCTCATTTATTGTCCTGCAGTGCTACCTACTGTAAATATTTGACAACTACAATACAGAATATGAAATATCCTTCTAAGTCAAGCTGTATTCACTTATTTCCTCTTGCTACAAAATTATTTCCATTAGAGTTTAGGGAAGAACAAAACGTTATGATCTGCACAAACATAATTGGAATAATAACCCTCCAGGATTGCCCTGCTATGAAAATGTCAAAACACTCCAGCAATACAGCACGGGCTTCCAAACAATTTTTAATTTTCAGGGATAATTAAAATGAATTAACATTCAGATGGCTCGATACTCTCGCCTGTTTTTCATGCCAAAGACTAACTGGCTTCCTTTCAGCTTGGCAATTACTAGAGGATTATTCAATATTTATATCTTGCCAAAATCTTTTTACTCACCTCCGTGTCTTCCTTTTGAAAGATATCTCTGCTTCCCAGATCTATGTAAGCCTAATGGTGAGAAAGATGATCCAAGTGCTGCTGTCATACATATTTAAAGGCAACAGAGAGTTTATACAGGATCTTGAGGCAGTATTGTAATGTCTACCTCAAAACCATTGGGATGATAGCATTTTAAATACAGACATACAGTATTTACCTTTTTGAAGTTTTCACGGTTATCATGGAGCATTAAAGTGGACCAAGATTCAAAAAATGACTTAAACCAGACCAACACAACAAACAGTGCTCATATGCATCCATCCCCAGGGCAATTTAGATTGCTGCACATACAAAAGAAACTCCTGCTACTGTTACTCTGCATTGTCAGTTATGCCAAAATGGCCTCTACCTTTCTTTTCCAACTGTGCCAGAGTTTGGTCCGGTATAAGTCATTTTATCTTTTATATTGACAATAGAAAATACACTACTATTCCACCGCACCAGCAAAAATTACACTTGAGATACCAATCAGTGTGTGGTGATGTTGTAAAGAGATCTCAAACATTAACAAAATGTGTGGGGAGAGCCCCAAACACCCCACAGCCACACTAGAAAACACTACTGCACCACTATAAAATCCAACTGTACAAAATCTTTTATTGTTATTTATGTTGGGCAGACACAACAAACACAATTAAAATCCCTTAAAGTGGACCAACACCCAGGATTTTGACTATCCTGGGTTTTGGTCCACTTCGGCGGGGCACCCCGATCGGGGGTGTCCCGCTCTCTGAAACCCCACAGAAACCCCAAAAAACTCACCTCTCCCCGCTCCCACGTGACGGCGCCGTCCAATCCCCGCCGACGTCCAAGCGGGTGACAGCGGCGTCCAAGACAGCGCGTCCGCCGCCGCCTCCCGCGCGCTCGCGCCGGCCATTCACAGACGGCCGGCGCAGGCGCGCGCACATCTAGAGGGGCGCGCGGGAGGCGGCGGCGGATCAGGTAAGGAGTTTGGGTTTTTTGGGGGGGGTTTCACCCCACGGGACATCCCGATCTCGGATGTCCCGCGGTGAGTGAGGTGATCGGCCCGGGAATCTTATAGATTCCCGGGCCGATCACCCCTGGGTGTTGGTCCACTTTAAAAAATATGTAATACACAAGTGACACCATATATTGCCATTAATCCTAATAACAAATAATCATACAAGCCCCCCACATCATCCACATTAATTCCCCCAAAAGACTTTCTTAACCCCAAAAATCAAAAAAAGTGCTTTGTGTTTCAAAATACTGGCCCTTAAAGTGCCCTGCTGAAGTGACGGGGCCAGCCATCACAGAACGCGTGGGAGGCGGACACTGCACTGTGCACAATAGGTAATTAAGATCATTACTTTACTATTATTGTGGCTCATGGTTTCACCCTCAGGGTTTTGCTCCACTTAAGGGATGTCTTAAAGGACCAGTATTTTGAAGCACAAAGCACTATTTCTTTGATTTTTGAGGTTAAGAAAATCTTTTAGGGGGGCTTTCAGTGTGGGATACATAAATAGGTAATTTGGATGATGTGGATGAACAAGAGGGGGGCTTGTATGATTTTGTTATTAAAATTAATGGGAATATATGGTGCAGTGTCCTATACAATATATGGTGTCGCTTGTGTATTACATGTTTTTTAGGGGATTTTAATTGTGTTTGTTGTGTCTGCTCAACATAAATAACAATAAAAGATTTTGTATAGTGCGGTAGTGTTTTCTGGTGTGACTGTGGGGGGTTTGGGGCTCTCCCCACACATTTTGTTTATATTGACAATAGAAATATAATTCTTCAATTAATTTAATTTAATTATGACATATTTCACATATGGTGATTATTCTCCGTAGTGGACAGATTTTGGTTAAACTTTACTATCCTTACAAGAAAAAAAATACCAAGAAGACTTTATCTAAATCCCCCATGACCGTTCTCTTGAACCAAAAACTTCAGAACATTCTCTTATATTCTTCCTCATGGATTAGGTTTAATCTAGTCGCTGTGAAAGTTGCCATAGAATGGTCCTGGGAGCAACCAAAATTAGCATGGAATTAGTTCACAGAGATTCACCGAGATAGTGTTGGGCGAGCCCGAACCACAAAGTTCAGGTTCACGCCCAACTTTGTGAGTTTGGGTTCCAGAAGTCTGTGTTCAGCATTCAGCATGAACCCAAAAAAGCTGGTTGACATCAACCAGCTTCACCTAAAGTGTTCAGCAGCAGGAAGCTGCTCTACAACTTACCAGAGCTCCGTTCCCATGTTTGGTAGGTGTTCTTTGCTGTCAAATAAACCATGGCAGAGGCTTCAGAAAGATGGCTGCCACTCCCATGAGTCAAGACACTGGTAGATGATAGCTGATGCCAGTGTCCTCACTAATGGGAGCGACAGCCATCTCTCTGACCGTGTCTTATTTGAAAGATAAAGAACGCTGCCAGGGTTGCTGTCTAATATAAGTATACAGCCTCCCCCCACACCCCCGGTTGCGGTTTTGACTTTTTGAGTCCCTTGACAGTGGGTGAGGACTGGGGGGGTGGGGGGTGAGGGTGGAGGGGCCCCCAGAGGCAAAATCGTACCCTAAAGTTCGCATCCTCATTGATTTCAAAGGGGACAGGGTTTGACTCAAGGTCGGGTACTCGAACCGATCTTTTGTTCAAAGTTTGGCCAAACTTGCCGAACCCAAACCTCTGAGGGTTTGCCTAACACTAGAGATAATATATCAAACTTCCAGTTTACCTGAAACCAATGGTCTGATTTTTCCGGGCAATTTCTTTAGCTGTGATGGACCTCCCATCTCCCCCCCCCTCTATTCCTACCTTTATTACATCACCCGTTTCTCCTTCCTCCTCCACTCCCTTATACTATCTTTGTTCTCCTCTTTCTTCTACTACCTCCTTTCTATTTCTAATTTTCTTCTACAACTTTTTTTCTTAGATACAATATTACTATATAATAAATGAAACATTAATAATTCTAATATACAGTAGTGCAGCACTGTATCATACTGTACACTACTCACAGATATGATAAATATCTTCTCATGGAGGAGAAAATACGTCCAGTACAGCAAGTATATACAAACATACTGTACTTCCACTTCCAGGTCAATGCAAATAAGCTCCACCATTTGCGGGCAAATAAGTGGGTGCTAATTAATTTACAGACACACTAGCGTTAATGGGCCACGCCGCACGGTCAAAATGCACATGCAGAACAGCACACAAAGCCTTTTTAAAAAATCAAAGAAATTTAAGTTTGGCAAAGTCCAGGGGAAAGCAGATTCCATAATCCTGTTTAACTAAATTACTACACATTCTGAGACTGCCATACCATGCGTGGCAGCCTATGCCAGTGAGTACGAATACCTAAAAGTTTTTCTTTTATCTGTATTAATTATACAGTAGTATTGCGCTGATCAATTGGCTGATTCATTACTAGCGCCAGGTACCGACAGATGAGCGTCTGTAGCGTGGCATTGAGAGTGACCGCTAGTAGTCGCTGTGCTCGGCCATGGTTTGCTGTCGCTCTAACACCAGTACAGCACTGTATGAGAGTGAATGGTAGCGCCATCTCAGTGTGACCGACTCACACCATCTTCATAAAAAAAAGCCTCACACAGCGCCCGCGCTCAAAATCAGGTTGTTGCAGGCCAGAGCGCCAGAGGCTGTGTGGTTAAAGTCTGTTTTTGAACATGTATCCAGTAGTAACAAAGGGAAAACATATGGAATGACATTGTTATTACATTGCAACACTTTAATACCAGACCTGTAATGACAATTCTGCATAAAAATATTATAAATCAAAAAGGTTTTAAAAAATGGCTTTTTGTAGGCCATGGGAGGTCACACAATTATTTGATCATTTAAAAAATAAAAATAAAACCCTGTTTAAACAGAAGAAAAGGATCGTCCAATGAAATTTATGGGAGAGCGACAGGTAGCGACAGGTAATACCAGGCGCTCTGGAAGCCTGTGATAATGAATCGGTGCTTGCTGTTAGAGTCGCTCACCAGATTCGCTTTGGTAAATGTGGTATTGCGTACAGCGCCCGGCGCTATGGCTTGATGAATAAACCCCTGTGTGTCTTGCTGAGCATTGATCCATGTGCCATCTGGTGGTGGAAGTAAAAAATGACAAGTTATTTTCACAACAGGAAAATTAGGAATTGCAGTAGAGATATTGCCGGTGTACTGACCGATGCAGGTGAGGGGAATTTAAAATCTGTACCATTGCTATCCATGCTTCCTTTCATATACCGTGTACACCAGTTTGAGTTCATCTTCTGGATTCATTTATAGCTTATGGCTATACTCCTACTATATATATTCACATTTATAGCTAACCCCCTCCTTTAGTTATTGTATCTTCTCCATTTGCAATGACTCCTCTAAGCAAATCTTCTTGATAATCTATTTGTTAAATTAACAAGTTGGCCGGGATACTACATGTTTGATTGTACATGTTTGATTAACCGTTTTTTATCTCTCACAATACTGTAATGTTAATAAAAGAAATAAGCTTGTATTATGCAATGCCCATGGCATAGGCTTATTTCCAGGGCCGACGTCAGCACCAGGCAAGGCTGGTCAGCTGCCGGGGGCCCACTGACAGCTGGCACAATGTGGTTAAAGAACTTTTTTTGTCACTAACATTGCATCGGGCCCTCGTATCTAGGCTGAGCTGCACGCGCTTTCATTAGTGGTGCAGTTGCTCCGCCCCTTAACCTCTGCTCAGCCCTGACTGCCCTGCACTTGTGTGTCGATCTATGATCAGCGCTGCCCCATAGAGCTGAGTCCGCCTGCAAGCCCTGCCCCCAGAAGGGTGTCATCACCCTGCTCTCTTGCATTGCAACAGGAAGTACTGCACACGCTGGAAGAAGGTAATGCAAATTACACAGTGAACATACTTCCTTTCTCCGTCTTTCTGCCCCATCCATCTCTGTCCCCCTGTCTCTCTGCTCCATCCATCCCTGTCCCTTCATCTCTGCCTGATCCTTTCCTACTCTTCCTGTTATGTCCATTCCTCTTCCTCGAAACTCTACCCATTCAAGTGGGGCAAAACTAAAAAACAGCTCCAATAGGGGGTTGAAGGGCAATCAGCCCTTATTAGTTTTGGCCATGAAATTTATAGACCCCCCAACCCTCTACTCTCTATCCCAAAGGTCCCACTGAGACCATGTCTCCCAAGGGCCCACATAAACCTGGAGCCAGCCCTGCTTATTGCTGTACTGTTTGATATTCTTCAGTAAAAAGAAATTATTGAAATTAAATTAATTACAACGGAGAAATATAACCAACTGTATAAGGTCCCTGGTATTGGCCATCGCAGGTGAGAAGTGATTGGACCTCCATGCTGAAGAACTATCTACTAGACTAGGATGGAAGCATTGTTAGGGGCAAAATGTGAGTATTTATCTTCGTGATTTGCCTTTTTAATAGACCTTCTCGGTTTGGGTAATCTACAGTAATATGCTTGTTTGAATTTATCATGGTCACTTGAAGAATACTCATTGATTGTTCTTGATTACTAAACTTTTTTCTTGTCTTATTTATTCTACAGCTACTGCCCCACTCTTACCCTTATTATGCAAGCCAACCTTTTACTTCTCACTCGGCTTAAATCACTCCGAGTATTGCCGCACATCTTTTTAAGTCGCTCACCCGGAGACACAAGATTTCATCTGAATTATTTATTGCAATATTATGGCTTTACCTATCTCCCTCTCATCATATCTATTGTACGCTGTATAGCTATTGTAGATTCCCAAGATGTTTTTGGAGCTCTTGCATGAATCATTTATCCCAATGGAGTTTCTGCACACTGATTAGAGTATCATCTTTATTATCAAAATTCACATTGCTAAAGTTACCAAGTGACTGGCAATTATTTTTAAAGGAAACCTGTCACATTGCTTGTAATTGCAGATTAAAGGTCTGTCCTCTACCCCCACCCTCGTAGAATGCATATTTAGAATGCACCGCTGTGCTAACATTAAAAAAAAGTCAGAAAGCAAACAGAAGTACTGCTTTACTCCAAATTCTAACAATACCACATATGCCCCATATACCATATACCCCCTCCCCCATTCCTGCCCAGGAACACCCCCCCCCCCCCCCCAAACTGAGAAAAACGTTTTATCAGATTTTCAAATAAAAACTACCACTCAGCACTATCAAGGGTTAAACCCATAATTTCTTATCTTTCAAAAAACAGCGCAGAGTGCCCTCTCTCCGGTCAAACCAGCTCAGGCACCAGCTATGGGGGTAGGTAGACCACAGCGTGGAGGTCGAGTGCTGAAGGGTACCAGCCCACTTAGCTCACATGGGCCGCAGGCTCTTCTGCAACCCCCTGAGCTTTGGTGATGCCGGTATTGGGGTGCGGGTTATAGCAAGTCACTTGTGCTGCAGGTGACTTGACAGCCCCTCCATGGATTCCAGGACAGGTAAATTGGTATCCTCTGCCCACACACCCTGCTTCCGCTGATCACTTCAGCTTCTGATCTCACTCCCGCTGTTGGGAGGGGCCTTTTTACCTGCAGAGTGAGATGACGTCATCTCACTTGTCACTATACGTAGAATCTATGTCTTGGCAGTTAACGGTAGGAGAGGCAACACCGTATATTCTACGAGTTTGCTGCTTAAATGGTTAAATCACCTAAGTACAAAAACATAACACGTGGCTCACTAAGGCTGCAACTGATAGTAGTTTTTCCATGAAGGTTTTACTGAGTATTTAACCCTTCTAGTGTCAGCTACGTGAGTCTAACTTAGCTGACGTTCAACCCCAATAGCATAAAAATGGTTAAAACTCACCTGACACCTCAATCGTGTCATTTCTTTACCTGGCGAGCATCCGAAAAAAATTACAGTTACTCATCTGTGACCGTGATCCCTCACGCCAGGTCTCCTCTTCACCCAGGGGGCCTTTGATCCCTCACCAAGCTCTTCTGTCATGAGGAGAGGGCACAACATATCCCCACCTCTGCCGTCGCCGCCGCTAGGCTCGCCTTTTGCCGGTGGGCAGAAGTCATCTGTCATGTCATCCCGTTCACACCCGAAGATGATCAGTAGTGCCGGGTGATCAACGAGAAGAGGGTTGAAGGGGCAAGGGGCTATGATCCCCTGCCTCCCCTCCACCGATCACCCCGAAATCTGTCATCAGAACAGGACACCGGATCGGATGTAAAAAAAAAATAATAATAAATGTCTTGTTTCTGTGTGTGTGTGCATTTTTACATTTTACCCTTTGTGAACTGGTAAGGAATCCATGAGACCCCTATACCAGTTCACAAGGCTTGGGGGGGTCTAGCAAGTCACCGGTGGCTATGTCACTTTTTTAATTAACCATTTGTCTCCTGTCACCTAGCAGGTATAAAAGGCTTCCAGCAGCAGCAGGAGAGCAGAAACCAGAGTGGTTGTCCTGGAACAGAGTGCTCGGGGATGGATGGGAGGTAAGTATAAAAAGAAAAAAACAATAAAATACATTTAACCTTTTGTGAATTGGTAAGGGATCTATGAAACCCCTATATCAGTTCACAGGGCTTAGGGGGCTGGCAAGTCATCTGTGGCTAGCGGGTGACTTGCCATTAATGCCCAGCCCCCGATTACCTGCCTCCTCAAATCCCAGGGTGGGGGGTATAAGAGCTTGGAGGCCGCAATGGCTATGCAGGCTTGTAGCCTGCAGGGCGAGGGGCCACCATGGCTGGTGCCCTGTGCCCTGTTCTACAAGACCTGCATAGCTGGTCCCCGGGCTGGTTATGCTGGGTAGCGGGGACCCCAGGCCATTATCTTTTAATTTAAACCTTTATAGTATGGATAGTAGTTGTATTTTATTTGTAAATGTTATAAAGTTCTCTTTTCGGTTTGGAGGTCTCCTGGGCAAGAATGGGGGGGCTACCGATACATATGTAGTACAGCTGTAGTCGGGAGAAATGGAGCTTTCACATGCGAAATGTTTTTTTTAATAAACTCAATGTTTTATTTATATAATAAACAAGATTTCAATATATATATATATATATATATATATATATATATATATATAAATATATTACTTTTTTACTCAGAAATATTTTAGAAAACCATACAAAAGTTACAAAAAAGACATTTCATGTTAAAGCTTAAACTCTGCCGCAAAAAGAAAATATGTAATTTTTCTACAAATTCTCGCAAAAAAACAGTTAAACATGACGCAAAATGGTGAAAAATGACCTGTCAAAAAAGGGTGACAAAATCTCAAGTAGGCTGCCAGTTAACAGGTTTAAAGGAACCTAGACATGTTGGGCATTGTTCTGTTCGGGGGACCTTACGCTTTCAGATTTAGCTTGTTTTTTCTTGTTTGCATATTGATATCTTAGGAAAATGTATGGAAACCCTGTGCAACCTAAGAATTCTTTGAGGGATTACTTCTACTACAATAAGCTGGGTATGCCTAGAAAGCTTAATATGTGTACTTATAGGGAATATATGATTTGTGGGGGTATTCCAAATGTAAAGTGTTGTTTTGGTTGAAAAAGTACAAGTTGCATACTTTGTCTGCAGAGCTTAACCCTTTAAGTGCCAAGCACGTAACACCTACGTGCTCGCATGTCCGTGCCTTAAGTGCCAAGAACGTAGGTGTTACATGCTTGACTTTCCACCCCTTCTTTTTTTTTTTTTTTTAATAAATTCTTTGTTTATTGAGCATTTCAGAAGAAAGGAAAAACAAATCTTAACACAATTCCACTATGTGATATACAATAAGGGATACAATGTAAATTGGTTCAATCTCAATGTATATTAATAAAAGATAAACATTTTAATCCCGACGCTCATGCCTCACTGTAAGGTCTTCTGATCAGGAGCAGGAGCTCCGTACTATTGGCTATCTCCACAAGGAGCGGTCATAGGCATTGACGTTAAGAAGGAAAGTAAACATGGAATTGAAAACCAGGGGGAGGACTGGGGCAGAACATGAAGGGAAGAAGGAGGGGGTGGGGACTTTCCACCCCTTCTATAAAAAAAAAAATAAAAAAAATACTCACCTGTCCCCTTGTTGGATCCGGCCGGGTCTCCTCTTTAATTTGGTGCCATCCGATCCCCCGTGGGAGCTCGGATGGCCCCTGGAGAGCCCCCGGAATAGGGCCCCCCGCTTCGGCAGCAGCAGCTGCTAACTGTAAAGAAAAATAAAAATGACATTTACTTACCTGCGGTCGCGCTGCCTCCCACCAGGTCTCCTCTTCACTGGGGGGACCTCCGATCACTCCCCCAGCCTCTTCCGTGGTGAGGAGAGGGCAGAAATCGCCCTCTCCCCCCACTTCCTGGATCACGACTGCTAGCCCCCCCTCCCCAGGCTCTCTCCTCCAAACACCCGAGCAGACTGACAGCTGTCATCGGAGATCGCCAGGGGACAGAGGATCGGAGGTGAGTAAAGTAAAAAAAAAAATAAATAAATGACATTTTTTTTCTTATGTGTCAGTGTGTTTATTTTTACATTTAACCCCTTGTGAACTGGTAAGGGGTCCATGAGACCCCTTATACCAGTTCACAAGTCTGGGGGTGGCAAGTCACCTGCGGTAGCCACAGGTGACTTGCCATTAACCCCCGGCACCCCTATTACCTGCCTCCCCAAAGCCCGGGGGGGGGGGGCAGAAGAGCCCGGGCCCACATAGGCTATGTGGGCTTGTAGGCTGCAGGGTAGGGGGGCCATAAAAGCTGGCCCCCCCACTCTGTTCATACAAGCCCCCATAGCTGGTCCCGGGCTGGTAATGCTGGGTAAGGGGGACCCCATTTCATTTTTGGGGGGGGGATTTTTAAGGGTTTTAACCCTTAAAATTCCAAAAAAATTGGGTCCCCTTCCCCTGGGAGGGGAGACCCTATGTAATTTTTTTTAAAATTAAGCCCTTATGTTCTGTCGCCCAGCAGCTAAAAAAGGCTTCCAGCTGCAGCAGGAGAGCAGAAGCCAGATTGATCAGCGTGGGACACAGGGATGGATGGGAGGTAAGTATTAAAAAGTATTTAAAAAAATAAAAAAATAAAATATTGTTTCTGCTTGTTTCTGTGTTTTTTTTTACACTTAACCCCTTGTGAACTGGTAAGGGATCCATGAGATCCCTATACCAGTTCACAAGGCTGGGGGGCTGGCAAGTCACCTGCGGCTAGCCCTTGGCATCCCAATTACCTGCCTACCCAAAGCCCGGGGGGGGGCAGAAGAGCCCGGTCCATGGCTATGTGGGCTTGTAGCCTGCAGGGTGGGGGGGGCACCAAAGCTGGCCCCCTTGCACCCTGTTCTACAAGCCCCCATAGCTGGTCCAGGGCTGGTTATGCTGGGTAAGGTGGAACCCATATCATTTTTTGGGGGAGTTTTAAAGGTTTTTAACCCTTAAAATTCCCCAAAAATGCCCCCCCCCCAGGAGGGGGGACCCTATGTCATTTTTTTTAAATTAAGTCCTTATGTTTATAGTGTGCATAGTAGTAGTATTTTATTTGTGAATGTTATAAAGTGCTATTTTCAGTTTAGGGGGTCTCCTGGGCAAGAATGGGGGGCTACCAATACATATGTGGTACCATAGTAATCGGGAGAAATTGGGCTTTCACATGTAATATGGTTTTCTCTAATAAAGTTAATGTTTTATTTAAAATAAAGGAGACAATTGTCTAAAAAATATTTATTTTTTTTTGTTTTTTTACACAAAAATATAAAAAAAACAGTAGAAAATTTACAACCAAGACATTCCATGTTAAAGCCTAAACTCTGCTGCAAAATATATATCTATAATTTTCCTGGAAATTCCGGCAAAAATCACGGTTAAACATGGCGCAGAATGGGGAAAAATGACCTGTCAACAGATGGTGACAAAACTTCAAGTAGGCTGGCAATTAAAAGAGTTAATAGTACGTATGCATGTTGGGTATTGTTCTGCTCGGAGGACCTTGCTCTTTCAGATTTAGCTTGTTTTTTCTTGTTTGCATATTTATATTTTAGGAAAACATGTTATTTATTCAGTTTTTTAATTCAGTTTTTTAGGGAACCCATGTGCAACCTAAGAATTCTTCGAGGGATTACTTCCATAAAGGTGAGCCTACTACAACAAGCTGGGTACTCTTAGAAAGCTTAACGTGTACTTTCAGGGAATATATGGTTTATCAGGGATATTCCAAATGTAAAGGGTTGTTTTGGTTGAAAACTTGCAAGGTGCACACTTTGTCTGCAGAGCTGAAATTTTCAAGTAAAATTACTGTTACGTGCACGCTTTACTTTGTGGTGTTTGCCAACTCTTCCCTTGACAGTACCTATGCATGTTGGGTATCGTTCTGTTCGGGGCATGTTGCTTTTTGAGATTTTACTTGTTATTTCTTGTTTGCATATGGGTTTTTTTAGGAAACTGAGGCTTGATTCTTCCGTTCTATTCTTTTTTAGGGAAACTTTGTGCAACCAAAGAATACATTGAGGGATTACTTCCAGAAAACTAAGCCCACATAAACAAGCTTGGTACGCCTAGAAGGCTTGAGGCGTGTACTTCCAGAGAATATATAGTTTGTGGGGGGTATTTCAAATGTAAAGGGTTGTTTTTCTGGAAAAACTGCAAGGTGCGCATAGCGCATAGCGCAGTTGTATTTTATCTGAAAATATCCTAAAGCTCTGTTTCAGTTTGGGGGAGTCTCCAGGGCAGGAAAGGGTGTCTACCTATACATATGTGGTACCGCTGTGACCGGGAGAAATTGGGGTTACACACGTAATAACACTTTATTGACAAACTTACATTTTTTTATTACAAAAAAACACTACAAATTGCAAAAAAATTTTTTTTTTCTTTTTTTTGCACATATTTCACCAAAAAGTATTGAGAATACACAAAAAAAAGGCCAAACAAGACATTTCATGTTGAAGCCCAGACTCTGTTGAAAAAAAAAATATATAATTTTCCTGGGAAATCCCTGGAAATCCTTTCAAAAATCACAGTTGAACATGTGTAGCGCAAAATAGTGAAACATGGTCTGGCAACAGAGGGTGACAAAAGCTGCAGGTAGGCTGGCAGCGAAAGGGTTACATTTACCCTCACATGCATTCTTTACTTTGTGTTTGGTAACTCTTCCCTATGCATATTGAGTATTGTTCTACTCAGGGGACCTTGCTTTTTCAAATTTAACCTTTTTCTTCTTGTTTGCATATGGTACGCCTACACAATAGTTTGTTGGGGGTATTTCAAATGTAAATGGATGTTTTTCTTGATGCAAGATGTGCCTAGCAGTATTTTATCGGAAAATCTCCTAAAGCGCTGTTTCAGTTTGGGGGAGTCTCCTGGGCAAGAAAGGGTGTCTACCAATAAAAAAATAGTTTTTTTTTATTTTCTTGCACATATTTCACCCAAAAATATTGAGAATATGCTAAAAAATGACAAACAAGACATTTAATGTTGAACTGAAAAAAAATATAATGCTCCTGGAATTCCTTTCAAAAATCACAGTTGAACATGTATAGCGCAAAATAGTGAAAAATGGTTTGGGAACAGTGGGTGACAAAAACTCTAGGTAGGCTGACACTTAAAGGGTTACATACCGTATGTGCCGAATTGAAGTGTCTAAGAGACTCCAGGGACGGCTGCTAGCCTGCCCCCAGGTCAAGCAAAATCAGGATGCGTAAGTTTGTGAAACCCCCGGAGTCACTGGTAAACTGATCTTCACTAGCGGCTCCCAGAGCACTTTGCGATTGCCACATCCGCAGCTTCCCTGTAGCTGTAGGGTTCTCTAACACCCAGCCATTTAGATAGGGGACGGGAGAACTCTCATGTCTACAGGGAAGCCAGGGATGCGGCCGCCGGCTAGTTTACCAGCAACTCCAAGGGTTTCACAGAACCCTATTGCTGTCCCTGGAGTGAGTTTATGGGTGATCATGGGGAATAAACACAGTGAGGCATCCCAATGAGGATGTCCCTGCCAGGAGGAACAAAACCAAAGTTAGATATTGATAATTAGGGATGAGCGAACCGGTTCGGACGAACCAGAATTCGCTCCGAATTTCAGGGAAAATTCGATTCGGCACGAACCCGAATTTTTTTTGGTTCGTGCCGGCATGGTGGGAGCGGGCAGGCCGGCTACGCTGTCAGCTGCATTTTTTTTTTTCAGATGAGCGATTCGTGAAAGTTCGATTCGGGCGAACCCGAATTTCTTGGGGAAATTCGGCGAATCGCCCGAATCGAACTTTCAAGAAGTTCGCTCATCTCTATTGATAATCTTGGGTTTTGTTCCTGGCTGAAATGTCACTTGAATCTTTTGCTGTGTCAGTTTGATTGTGTATTTGTTGCATTTTATGTGCAGCCAAATTCAGCAACGGCAGCATTAGCAGTAAATAAAAAAATATTATTTGTAACTTTTTTTAATAATGATTTGGACAGCGTGTGTGTGTGTGTGTGTGTGTGTGTGTGTGTGTGTGTGTGTGTGTGTTATGCCTGTATTATTCGCAGATTGTTTATATGCTATGCTTAAAAATACATTCAATACATATTGTGTGTCAGCGATAGCTCTCCCTGATGCTTAATAGATTTAATCAGTTGTGTGTATCAAGGTCCTGGTGGTAACTCTTTAATATTGTTCCAGCATTAGAATATGTGCAAGGCCAACACAAGTGGTTGAGTGGAGATCTTATTGACCAAGTGTACGTCAAGGCTGACTGAAAGGCACTGTACCGTATAAATGGACACTTGTCAGATAATAGATGCGGGTGATTATTGTGAGCTGTATTTGCAGGACTCTTCATATGTAATGAATCCTATGCAGTGTTCTTGCCGGCAGCTATCGTTATGTTTTCAAATGCTGCCTCGCCAGTAGCTCCTGGTACAGAGAACCTATAACCTTATGTTAGTTTACCCTTAGTTGCCCTATTTTTTAGTTTTCTTCTGTCTCCCCAAAGCCTGGGGCATGGGGCACAAGAGCCCAGAGGCCGCAATGGTTATGCAGGCTGTAGCCTGCAGGGCGGGGGGCCACCATTGCTGGCCCCTGCTCCCTGTTCTACAAGCCCTGCATAGCTGGTCCTGGGGCTGGTTATACTGGGTAGTGGGGACCCCACACCATTTTCTTTTAATAGTGTGGATAGTAGTTGTATCTTATTTGAAAATGTTATAAAGTTCTCTTTTCGGTTTGGAGGTCTCCTGGGCAAGAACTGGGGAGGCTACCGATACATATGTGGTACCGCTGTAATTGGGAGAAATTGGGCTTTCACATGCAATATGTTTTTTTAGAGAACTTCTAACCTTATGTTAGTGTACCCTCTAATTGCTTTATTTTTTATTTTTCTTGGACCAGGACCTTTCTAAACCCAAAATTTCTGTCTAGACAGGGGAGTTGTTTTTATTTCTAAACTAGCTTTTGCCTGTTTGCCAATCTTTTTTTCATTCCATAAGTTGTCCATAGGAATAAATCACGGCAACTGCACTTGCTGTGTTGTTTTCTTGAAGATGTTTTGCTAGTCATTCGACTCGCTTTCTCAATTCAGAGTCACTTGTACAGGAATCTGGCGGAAATTAATGATAAACCTAATCTATATCTTCTGTCTAGTATAAACAGTTGGGAGGTGAGGTTTTGATTGCATTAACAGACTGGGGTTACTAGTTAGTAGCTACATTTGCTTTTAACACTAGTGTTGGGCGAACCTCTAGAAGTTGGGGCTCGGCAAGTTCAGACAAACTTCTGAAAACAATTTTGGTTCAGGTACCCGAACCTGAACTCAAACTTCATTGAAATCAATGGGTACCAAAATTTCAGGGAGGGGGGAGCGATTCTGCCTCTGGGGGCCCCCAAGTCAGCTGCTAGTGTTCTCGCTAATGGGAGCAGTCATCTTATTGAAGCCGCGGCCGCGGCGAGGGAGCCAGGAAAGAACAGAAAGAGCGCCGAATGGATTGTTGGCAGGCAAGTGTACATTTGTTTCCTATGTGCTGTACACTTTTCATTAATTTAGCTATGGGCTAAAAGCTGGTCGATGGACTTCTTAGCCGGACCCGAACTCGAACATGAACTTCTGGCTGAAGTCCATGTTCGGGTTTGGAAACTCGAACTCCCAAAAATTTGATACGAACCCGAACATTGCGGTTCTGGTTCGCCCAACACTAGTTAACATTGCATTGTATATGGATGATTTCAAACAGCAGCTAAATGAGTGGATTTGCAGCACAGAAGGGCACACTGCTGTGTCCAGGCTGCGTAACTGAATATGAAGGAAACAGGGCATTCCTTTGAGGAATATCATTGCCACACCTATGCAGTGACAGATCCCCTGCCATCTTACAGAGAGGGACAGCAAAAAAAGTGTTCCAGGACTTTTTGAAGAGCGAAAATATACAATTCTAGTCCTACAGGGGCTTTGGTATTTCAAAAGTTCAGTTTTGGTCTGATTTAAGGAGGTCCTCTCTATAAGGAAACATGAATTTGTTTGTTAAACTTATTAAATAATCCAGAGATCTAAAGCAGGGGTGCACACCCTTTTTTGGTCTAGGGGTCACACTGTCTAAAAATATTAAGCAGAGAACACGCAAACTGTTTACTGCAGGAAAAGCTGTTACCCTAAAGCATTGTATATGCTTTTATGTATATGCAGAGGTGAGCCAGTAAGAAGAAGTGGGCTGAGGTGGGCCAGGAAAAGGTGAGTAGAAGTAGGAGGAGGTGATTTGAGCAGAGGTGAGTTAGAACGAAGTGGGCAAGTGGTGAGGCAGGAAAGGTTGAGGTGGGTTGAGGTGATGCAGGAAAAATCGGCAGGGATCAGGCAGAAAAAAGGTGATTTGGGCTGAGGTTGGTAATAGGTTAGATAAGTAGAGGTGAGGCAGAGGTAGGCAGAAGTGGATAGAGATAGGTGGAGGTACTGAAGGCTGTGCGGGCCACATTTAGCCCCCGGGCTGCAGGTTGTGCATCTCTGATCTAATGCAACCCCCACCAAGTTCCTTGGGTGCAGCAAATACATTCTTTACACCGGATCAAGAAGAAGAAATGCATCATGGAAGAGCACATCTTGAAGTTAATAATAATAGTGAGTATAATGAGAATAAATAATTTAGCAAGGTGCTTGTGTTGTATATCGATTGATGGAGGAGGACTTGGTGACATGATTGAAGAAGTGATTTGCATAGTGTGCTGATGAAAGGTTTCAGAAGTTGCCTGTGAACAGAGGAAGAGGATCCTACCGCTAATTACCAGCACGCCATTGTGCTCAGGTATGATATGCACATCATTTATTGACGTGCAAACTTTGAAACAGTGGTGTTTATCAAGATTCCTGATCTGTTAAAGTGACAGGGGGCCATCACGTGAACCAGCTGGAATATTTTCTTCTTTATGCATCTAAAATTATTTTTACCTTCAAAGAAAAGAACACCGATACATGATGTCTTACCATTGTGGAACCTTGGTGTAACTCCATCATTACACAGTTAATGACAGTGTTTAAAGTAGGTTACGGTAGAATACGGATTTCTTTTCTTTTGTAAAGGTGATGTAGACACTACAGTTAAACACGATAAATCATGCACGCCCACAATCTACTAAGCTAATTTTTCCATTCTCAGAAGTAGCGTCACAGTCTTGGCCTGTGGTTCCAAAGTTCTGAAACGCTCATTCTAGGGTTGTCATTGGCACAGAAAAGACATATTATCAGCAACTCTTATTCAGTGGCACCTATGAATATTAATGTGATCTTAAAGTCTGGAGGTCATCCAGCACATTAGGCAAGGCCCATTAGTTGTGCGTCATTTTGCCTGGTTCCAGGTGGCATCTGCAGCACACATCAGGGACAATGAGCAAACTCGGCACTGTCCTCTCCTTTGCAATGAATAGAGTGGGAATGCAGCCAGTTATGTCCACAGCCACTACCTAGGGCCTGCGAGGATCGACGGGGTATTTGTTCTATGCTCTCAATATGTTTTACACCAGAGCTGCACAATCAATACATTTGTATTTTTGCTTTAAAGCGGAACAAAACTGTTGCATTTGACTTTTCCAGGTTTTGTTCCGTTCCCTTGGCGCATCCCCAGAAATACTTTTTTACTCACCTCTTCTAGGTTCCAGCAGCGTATGCGCAGGCTGTTGTCCATTGAGAGCCGCCTGCCGTGAATGTGTCATTTAGCAGGCTGCTCTCATTGACTTGAGTGGCCCCAGTCTATCTGAATGGTTGGAGCGGGAGTATGTGCTTGCTGCCGGGGATGCAGGGGATGTGGCAGCGCACGGCTCCCATTCACAACAAAGAGACGTTTGCTGAATGATGTTGTCGTGGCAGTCAGCTCTCACTGAAGAGCCTGCGCATTGCGCCATTGGAGCGGGGAAATGCGAGTTCTCTTTTCAAATCTCGCACCCATGTCCTCTTCCTTTCTCAGCTCCTTCTCGCTCTCAGAGATATTTCACCAAACCCTGGTCCTTCCCTCCCCTCTCTAGCTCTCTGCAACCCTTTCTCCGTGCTGCCTTCTTACACTCACCATCCCACTAATTCCATTAACACCCAAAACATAACCTTGTAATCTGCCTGGAGGACAAGAAACACACTGCCGCTGTAAACCAACACAGTTGTCACTTTAGGATTTCGTAGTCAGAGTACGTCCACACAGGATTCTTTTCAAACTGTAAATAACTTTATTCCACACACGGTAGTAAAAAGAATTTCTTGCACCAAATATCAAACAGGTCAACAGTCTCTTGCACGTTCCCTCCAGGGGCTGGACGTGAAGCACAAGCAATATATATATATATATATATATATATATATATATATATATATATATATATCTTCTTTCAGGACACCTCACTGTAATACTATTAGTAACACCTCACTTTAACATTATTAGTTGGGAGCTCACCAACGGACTTCAGACCTGCGATTCAGGGTCCCACAAAGCAGATGTGTTCCACTTTCTACCCTGCACATGGCAGCCTGTTAAGTTCCTGGGGCAAGGGCCATCCCACTACAAAGTCTCTATCACCGGGGATCAACTCCTCCACCCCAGTCACCCGTCCAGGCTATGGGCCCCCCATTTTACTTTAGGAAATGGTCACCTCAGGTATTTCCTGGCAACAGCAGACTGAGGCCTTTCTCTCCTCTCCCCCTGACTGGGGATTCAGCTCACCTCAGGAGTACACAGTCAGTTTTGAAAAGATCTTTAGGGACACACCCGGTTGTTGGAACACACTGGGGCCTACTTGGCTTGGCCCGGCGACAGCAGCTGCCCTCCTTGCTCTTCCTCAGGGTTTAGTTCCCTCCAGAGCTCCCTTTGCCTCTCAAACCAGAAACTTCCTCCCACTGAGCACGTGGTGGCTTTTATACCTCTCATCCAGTAATATACAGAACCTAGTGGCGGTTCTGTATATTACAACCTTATACACAACGCCAATACCCCACTCCCCCTCCACTGTTACCTGTGCACTCTGGAAGGCATGCCCAGTATGTCACAAATTTGCCGCCATCCGTGATTTGTTTATTAACAATTCATTCACCATCATTGCCTTAACAGAATCAGGGCTAACCCCCTCTGACACCATTTCACCTGACGTCATGTCATATGGGGGTATTCGATTCAGCCACACACCAAGACCAGGTAACAAACATGGTGGAGGTGTTGGGGTCCTTGTCTCTGACCTCTGCGCTTTTAACCTAATCCCTGCCTTACCCTCACTAGCCTTCCCTTAATTGGAAGCCCATTGCATCTGCCTTTACTGTCCCCTCCACTTCAAAATTGCTGTCATTCCTCCTGGCCTTGCCACTCTCTTTCTCAACCATATCTCAACCTGGCTCTTCCCATTCTCTCCACTGACATCCCTGCAGTAATCTTAGGAGACTTTAACATACCCAGTGACACCAACAACCCAGCTGCCACCAAACTAAACTCCCTTACCTCATCCTCTGGCCTTAAACAATGATCCACTGCCCCCACCCACAAAGACTGCCACACTCTAGACCTCATCTTTACTAACGTCTGCTCAATATCTAAATTTTCCTCTCTGCTGTCCCTCTCTGATCATAATCTACTCACACTGACCCTCTCCCCGACTCCTACGAAGAGACTTGCGTGCACTCAAGTTTCAGTGCCTTTCTGATTCCCTACTAGCACTTCACACCTTGTACACATTCACTAACATTGATTCTGCAGCCCTGCTCTACCACAATGGACTTTTTCCCCATCAACTACAGCCACCCTTGCCTTTCAAAGCAACAACCCTGGCTTAACACAGACATTGCCAGACTGAAATGGCACTCCAGGGTCACTGAACGCCAATGGAGGAAGACCAGAACAAGTGGTGACTTCCTGATCTATAAACAAGCCCTTCAGAACTGCAGAAATGCCCTTTCACCAGCCAAACAAGCAAATTTTGCTTCACTCATATCCTCACAGGCCTAAAACCCTGAACAACTGTTTAACACCTTTAGCTCTTTACTCTACCCACCTGCTTCTACCACCTCCCAAATAACAGCCGAGGAATTTGCCTCCTTCTTCTAGGACAAAATCAACAACATCTGACTAAGCTAAGCACAACTAACCTCTTCAGATTTCTTCTTAGTCTTCTCTTAGTCTACACCTATAGCCTTGGCCAACTCATAAACTCATTGAGCTTCCAACACCACTTCCATGCTGACGATATTCAAATTTACATCTCAGGACCAGGACAGCTATATCTTCATTCATGTTCTCTCACTCAAACTAAACATGGACAAAACAGAGCTTGTCCTTTTTCCGCCATCCAATTCTGCTCCTGTCTCCTCAATAATCCTCAATTTCTGCTCCTCAAGCCTGATGTCTTGGTGTTATACCGGACTCCTCTCTATTATTCCAACCCTACATTCAGTCACTAACCAGCTCCCTCAGACTCCAGCTTAAGAACATCTCCCGCATCCGTCCTTTCCTCACACATGAAATCACGAAAATTCTAGTGCATCCATTCTGTGTGGTCTACTGGCTAACAGGCTGGCACCTCTCTAATCTATTCTCAGCTCTGTTGCCTGCCTTATCCACCTCTCCTCTCACTGCCCTTCTCTATGAATCCCTACACTGGCTGCCAATATCAGAAAGAATTCAGTTAAATCTTAGTCCTAACCTACAAGGCCTTCTACAGCCAAACTCCTTCCTACATTTAATCCCTAGTCCAAAAAAACCCAGACGCAGTAATCGACCGGCCCGTGACCTCCTCCTGGCCTCAACCCAGATCACCTCCTCTCACTCTCATGTCCAGTGCCCCTCTGCTCCCCTGGAATGACCTTTCCCATATAATTCGACACTCTTCAACCCTTAAAACCTTCAAAAGCACCATCAGAAACCCATCTATTTAGACAAGCTAAGCATCTGGCCTAACTAAACTACTTTACAGTTTTGTTGCCCTTCAGAGCACATGCTATCACGCTTAGTAAATATTCTTCATCACCCAATCTCTTGTCTCCTCCCTTTTCGCTTAGATTGGAAGCTCACAAGGGCAGGGGTGAGGGACAAAGGGCCACTCTCCTTATTTATTATATTTATATGTTTTGTTGCATTTGATTCATAATACTGTATGTTTTATTTGCATTTGTTGTCATATTCCTGTTATATACAACAAATAATGTCCTATATTACTATTATTAAGTATGTTACTTGTCCCACCCCCCTGTAACTTACTCTTTGTACAATTTCACCAATTGTGTGCTGCTCCTACTCTGCTTCCTGGCTGGTACTGCCAATGGCAGTGGTATCCTCTGGGAACCCTGAGCAGTTTTGTTTAAAGAAAGCTATGCCTTCTGTATTACCTCTGGCACTGTAGCAGCCTAGAAATTCCCATTGCCTTGTAATCGGTGACATCAGGAGGTGTGGCATTCCAGCTGATTTAAGAAGGCTTCTTTAAGAGTTGTTTCTAAGTTTCTGGAGCCTCTAGCCTCACTTATGTCCAGAGGCGGACTGGCATCAAAAATCAGCTGGGAATTTACTGATCCCAAACAGCCCATTAGTTGCTGAGCCCTGTCCCCAGGGTACTTCCAAGCTGGTCAATGGTTATGTTTATCGGCTGAGGCTACAGCACTTTGGGGGCAGATCATTGGCATTGGAAGAAATGGGCACACTTAAAAAGATGGTACCCACAGCATTAGAAGTGTAGAGGCAATACACAGCCATCATGTTGGGGCTAGAAGCATTGTGGAGGGAAAGCATGGGCTGGGGGATACAATAGGGCCAAAATGGGCAAGACTTGAGGGGGTTGTTAGAAGAGGGATGAGTAAATTCTGCCACAGGGTCTGAGTGAGGTGCCCGTCCAGATGTCACAAATTCTCCCTGTGACCGCCCTGCTTATGTCCTTGATTTTCTGGGAAATCTCCTCCATATCCCTCCTCTCCAGTGACATCATTAGTCACATGGTGGGAGGATTCCACAGAGGCTCCTCCACTGTTATAAAAAGCTTCCCTGCTTGGTGGCCCGGTATTAGCTTGGCAATGCCAAGGAAGGAGGAGGGGAGACCTGTGCCCCCTTTCACTACAGATGCCAGCAGTGCAGCTGCAATATCTGCTCCCTTTCATCAGCAGACCAGTACCCTCAGAATAGGAGGGAGCCTTGTATCTGGCAGTCCTGAATAGAGGTCGCTGTCTGGCAGTGGACAGGAGAGGGAACACATTGAGAGATGAGTTTGACTTTAATGTATTTAGATATTGTCGTTCACCTGTTGTGGTGGCCGGCACCAGTGGGTGACATGTGGATGATTTTACCTGGATCTTGCCATCATCCGAGATGTGGTGAATTAACAAGTCCTAGGTTGCATCTAGCTTCAGCCCAGATCAGAAGCACATCACTAATCCTGTTACAGACTTTGCCATCTCCATGTCTGAGCATCCTGACCACATCCCAGCTGCTGTTATTGACCTCTGCGTCATCTTGACCATGTCTGAGTTTCCCACATTTTCTATTCCTATTCCGTTACGTTCTTGAGCAGGTTGCTAAGAATGATGTCTCCAACATTGATTTCAACGAGAGTTATATTTTCTCATTTATCTTTATGTAGAATTTTTAACCAAGTTAAATCATAAATTAATTCCACTATTCTGAACTTTTTTTTCTGTTCCTGTTAGCATGCTTCATCAAGGCAGGTGGAATACACAAATGAGCGTTTCCCATAACACATACGTGTCAGTGGCTGGTAAATTATTCTCTAGTTTAAAGTGATGGATTGTCAAAATGATTTCCCATCTAACCTTTTCAGAAAGTATTTAATCTCCACTGTTTACTCAGGCCATGGCCAGTACTCCATTTAAATGGCACGTGGTCTGAATAAGTAATCTGTCCAACAGGGCAATCGACCGCATGCTGCTTAACAATCATGTTGAACCAAAACACAATCTAACCATGAATGTGAGATGTAACGCGTTGGGTGAAAAGTGAGATGTCTTTTTCATCAAGAAAAAGTACACAGCAAATACATTTTTAAATATATTTTTATTAAAAATATAGTATGATAAATGCACACTTGTGATATGCAAGGGTCTACAAAATGGGTCACAGAAAATAATATCTTTGGTGGCTCAGTTTTTGAAAAAATATTCGCTTTCTTAGATAGTTGACACTACATACATTAAACACTATTTCATGTACAGATACAGCAAAAGTCCTGGGTTAACTGACTAACTTGGCACAAAAAGCATTGAAAAGCATTTAGGATATTAAGATAACATTGTTTTTTTAATTCACTAAATGGGACTTTTAAGACTTCATTTGTAACATTGATTTCCTTTCTTTGGGAATTGGAAGAGGACAGCAGCCATTGGTAATTTTATTTTTATGCGAAAGGGGACTAAAACAAAAGGGGGTATAATTCATAAGAAGTCCTATAATTACATTTAAGTCAGCATTACATTTAAGTCTGCAAGATCTGTCCTGTACCATTTATTTATATTGAACATATGTCTAGTGAGGGTTTCTCAACATTAGCCTCGATTCAGAGACACATTCGTCCGGACTTCCGTAGCTGTCTGTGAAAGTTTTGGTGGGTGTTTGTCATTTTTTTGCTTTTTTCGTCTATTTTCTACTTGCACGAACGTTCGGGAATGCGCTTCCGATGAATGGAAGCAAATCGGAACATTTCCGTTAGTTCGGATCATTTTTCAAACAAAATCGAAAATGTTCCGTTCGTTCAGAAAACTTCCGTTGCTGGGATGGGTTTCTGTCTGATTCAGAGAGCTGATTTCCGACGGATCCCCACCCTATAAATCCGTTTCATTTCCGATCTACTTACGAGACCTTTGAGGGCTCGGATTGCTATTGTTGAACATGTTTTGCGGCTATGTGGAGGAGTCTGCGCGCCTTTATCACCAAGGCATTGCATGTATCAGCATGGCCGAGGCCATAAATTGTATAGCAATGCATACCTGAATCAATACATTTCATGTATGCCTTATAGATGCATTTTAATGCTGACCTTAATTAGTCCTTAGCATGTAAACATTTATTTTTCCACACATCCATATAATTGCTATATTTTTTTAGAATTATGTCCTTTGTTAATTATATTTGGATTGTTGAACTTGAATCTTAATTTGTTGTAGGAGTTATTGTTTTAGTTGGTTACCTTTGCTTTGTGTAATTGTTTTATATTTGGTTGCAGGAACTGCAAGATGTGCCACTCGCCCTTGCTCCTGATGCCCGTTCTTTGCCTGCAGAATGAGGGCCAGGGGTTCTCTAATCGGGCACTATGCAAAACCCGGCCCATGGTGGCGAGGGCCCTCTGGCTTTTGAAGTCCAGATTTAGCTGTTTGGACCATACGGGGGGGGGGGGGGGGCACTGCAGTATGACCCCAACAAGGTTATCACAAAATTTTAATTTACGTTTTTTAACAGGGACTACACGTGCCAGAGTGGCACAACTGAGTGTCAGGGTCCTTCAGTTGGTGGGCGAGATGCAGGAGCTGCGCAACTCGTTGAGGACCACAGATGAAGAATAATGTTCCGTGGCCTGCCATTGCTATGTATTTTGTTTTTTATAGTTGTAATAATTTGAAATTCTCAACATTTTTAAACATTTGATATTTTATGATGGTATAAAAAAATGTTACAGTGTCATTTCATTTACAAAATACATTAACACAAAACTAATGGGCCCAGAAATATTTAAAGATGAATATTCACATGACCGAGAAGTGATTTGGGTAAGTTTTTGGGGGCTAAAATGGAAGAAGAACCTAACCAAGAAGTGGGTTGGGTGAGCTTTAAGGGTCCAAAAGGGAAGATGGAGGATAGTGCTAAGTGGTTTGGGTGAGCTTTAAGGGTCCAAAAGGGAAGATGGAGGACAGTGCTAAGTGATTTAGCTAAACATTGTAGTAGAAGTGAGGGTGGCAAATATGTAGGCGAGCACTTCAATTAGTTAAGTTTGTAGTGCGCAGGCGCAAGATCGTAAGGATTTCCGCCTGGACCAATATTTATTGAAAAAGGGAAACAGAATCGAACGGGAAACGTAAAGGATTCGTTGGAGGATACGATGGGAAAAGGGCAAAAACGAAAGCCTACGTTGTAACATGTGAAAATGAAATGGAAAAGTCTGGATGGAAAATGACCTCCTCGTATTCATAGCACATAGAATCGCTCGCACGCTCATACGAGAACGGAAACATTTTACAAAAAAAAACAGATCGGAACTAAAACGGAAGTTTTTTTGGTCTCTCTGAATCGAGACTATTCTGTCTGAAGGGAGAGGGAGGGACATGATGGAGACCTTTATATATATGAAAGGATTGAATCAGGTTCAGGAGGGAAGTGTTTTTAAGAATAAACTTAATGATAGAACAAGGGGCACAACCTGAAGCTAGTCGGGGGGAAGATGAGGAGCAACATTAGAAAATATTATTTAACAGAAAGACTAGTAGATGCTTGGAACAAACTTCCAGCAGAGGTAGTTGAAAAAATGATAGTAAGTGAATTTAAAGATGCCTGGGATAAGCACACATCTCTCCTAAGATAAAGAGAACATACAGTATACACATAAGGGCAGACTAGATGGGGCGTATGGTCTCCTTCTACCTAATGCTCAATATATAAGTATGTACAATATTATAACAAATCTTACGATCAATAATGTGCATATTTTAACTCTGTAATCAAATATCATCCAATAACCAGCTCACATAATGCACAAATCCCATCAGTGTGGGAATCCTCAGGGCAATATCCCAATATCTCACATGGACTACAAGCAAGCAAGTAAAAAAGGAAAAAACTAAATAAATATCAACAGTTGAAATTACTTGAGGTAAGGGGGGATGAGGGGGAGCCCAAAACAGACCCCATGTATTCTGTGGGGGGTCCCACTTTCCAGGCCACTCATTTATTGCAAGCCTGAGCAAGCACAGCCTCAGAAAAATGAGAAGCTGCACATTCGCCGTGGAGTCATTGGTGATTTAAGAAATTCAGGCAACTGGAGGAGTTTCACATAGCGGGACATCCCAAATTGGGATGCCTCAGGGGTGGAGGTGTACTTAGTGACTTATAGACGTTAGGTCATGTTTTGGGTTACTATAATCTTGTCCCTGATGTTAGTGCCAAGTAGCATAAGAGGCTGCAGGAGATGGAAAATGTAGTGTCATGACTTCTGGTTCTTCTATGATGATCAATAGGTGGTGGCGGTGTTCGTTGATTTCCAGGGGGTTCACCCAAAATGAGACCATGTGAGGTGACTACCTTGGGTGGTACCACAGAGTAATTACCGGTAATCTGATTTTTTATATATATTTTTGTTTAAAAAATATTTAACATTTTTCTTTTCTCTTTATCATCAGTGGTTCAGTGGATATTGTGTCTCTCATGACATGCTGCCATGTTTGTAAGTCAATTATTGGTGTCTCAGCAGCCCACCCCCGCGTTGCTCAGTAAAATAGTGGAGGGGCATCTTTCTATTGGTCGCCTCAGGCAGCAGAAATGCTAGGTTCACCCCTGTTAGACTAGACATGGGGAGGAAGAGGCACAGCGTCACCATAAATTTATGTATGGGACTGCAGCAGAACCATAAGATGGTGGTTGGTGGTGCAGCTTTAGCACACTTGTGCAGAAGTGTGCCAACCGTTTTTAACCAGATTTAAAGACCGGCTCCTTTAAGATGGATGTGGCAGGTCAGATGTCACCGATACAAGTAGGAGAGATGCAGGGACAGCGTCACAAGCACACAACATGTTTAATAGAGTCTGGTGCTATTGGTTCATGCCATGAATTTACAGCAGTATGACACAGAATTGGTTAGCGCTAATTACAATTAATCCTGCGTGTGGCCTCCGCCGTAGCTGCAGTTCACATGCAAACTCATAACATTAATTCCTACCTGATAAAGGGAATGAGTGAAGCGTGTCACAAGCTTTTGGCAAATATTTAATTTTGAAATGAATCAGAATTCCAGGAAACTTGTTATGCATACTATTACTCTAACTCAATAAGGAAGTCAGAGACATGCATGAGATGGGTATTAAACATCTCTATGAATACATGAACGACATTCAAGTCTATAATGTTAGACGTGTGCAAATCAACTTATAGGGAAGTAAAAGGTTTACATAACACACGTGGCTCACAGCGTGATAAGTTGGTCATTTCAAGTAGTGAGCGAATTTTCCATTTACGATCCGTTTCTAGTCTGATTCTTGAGGTTATGGGGGACCTGGTGACCAATTCACTTTGACTATTTGAAATGAACTCCACTTCTACCACTGCTCTTCTCATAGAACATTTTAGTAAACTCTCCTCTTATTTAAATTAGATACACATTTATTATATGCACATTTTCGACATGATTGTTATGCCTAATCAGCAAGTAATGTCCCTGTTGAACAGGGCTATCTCCCTCTTAGATGTCTTTATAGTGAAAAGTCTTTCTTAAAGCAGGATTTGTTCCTTGCTCCTGGGGCATCCTGAATTGGGATGTGTGAAACCCTCCAGATTGGCCAAAACAACTCACCTTTTCCCGATCCTACAGCGCATGTGCGGGCTCTCATCAAATCAAAGCCATTTGCTGTGCATATGTTATGAGATCAACTCCTACAAGAAGGATATACAACATAGGTATGTGGGTGTCTTCATTTGCCTGGGCCTGGAGAGCCAAATAAATTAGGAGGAATACGGATCAGGAGTGGGTGATGTTGATGAATGTAATTTAAGGTAAAGGTGAAGGTTAAAAACACTGGAGCCCCTCAAGTTTGAGGTGCATAAGAGATCTGAAGAGACTGGGAGGCTTGAATTATCTGGAAAATTGACACCAATGTTGTGTTAATATGTCGTTTATATGCACGCTCCTCTAACTACTGGCCCTCCAATGTGAGTCATGCCTGTACATGAGTAAAGCAGAGTACAAGTGCTGCGATTCCTGGCAGAGAAATTACCTATGACACTTCTAATAAACCCATGTCAGGTGCATACGCTGTGGGATACTGCATTGCAGGGCAAGGGACCTCCAAACTGGGTTCAGGAGGATGATCAGGTAGAAGGCTAGGTACTCACACTGTCCCGGGCTGATAGGCAGAGGAAAAGTCTTTACAAACTGTCCAGTTTGTCCAGTTCCAGGCGAGTCCAGTTCCCTCACTAAGCTGCATTTCTTCCCCGCCAAACTGTAGGTCCCAGCATACTGCCGTGGTTCCTTCTTCTCAGTCTCGAGCCCCTCTCAGGCCCCAATAGTTCCAAGCAAGACCTCCATATTGGTCACTGACCCCTGCTCCAAGATGAGTGGGAGGCAGGTATAGCCCCTGCACCAACCTCTTGCCGACTTGGCACCCCTCAGGGTGCCCAGTACCTACTATCTACAATTTACATGTCTATGGCACTCCAGGGCCCACTTTCCATTCTGGACATCAGCTCCTCTGACCTCCTCTTTGGACTTCTCTGGGCTGAACATCACCCCTCTTTCACCCCCCTGGGCCCTCTTATACCCTATGTGACCAATCAGATAGGGGGTGTGTCATACCCAGTTAGATCGCTGTGTGGCAGGGAGGCTCCTATCTTTAACACCTTACTCTATTTCTTATCATACGAGGAGCCCTAGTGGCCAAACTTAATGCAACCATAATTTCCAATACCTCCCAAACTATCCCACTTCGAGTATCTCAAGGGTTCCTCTAAACTCTAGGGACTCCTATTCTAAATGAACCCCAGGCCAGGAGACTATCCTATTACACACATTACGTACGTGGCAATGTGGGTCTCTTCATTGAATGACATCAATCAAAGGCTGATAAAAAAAAAAGGATGGTGTTATGTAAGTGTGTATGTCATCTGGAATAGATGGCAGTGTGAAGGAGGGCTTAAAAAGAAACAAACATCTGCCTAGGAGGAAGGCTAAGATTGCTTGGCTTGATATTTTATTGGCAGAGCCAGTATTTGTGAGATAAATACCTTTCACAGCACATTGGCGCAAAAAGCAAAGCAATAAAACGGGATGATACATTATTTTTAGCATAAAGGGGAAATGCTCAATATACAGCATTAAACTAGGGCATGCATCCTATAATATTCAAAATAAGCTGCTATTGTATATTGGGTCTTTCACATAAAGTCAATACTAAAGTTTTCTGGGGTGCCTGTAATCGATGTCAGCATCCCAGAGTCCAATCTTATAAAGGCAAAGATAAATGAATGCTGGCACCAAGCCCAATTGTCACTGGTCCCCAACCTGTAGCTCGGGAGCCACGCATGGCTCGCGATAACTTGCTGTGTGGCTTGCAGCCTGCATTGAGTCAATGAGTTGGGCAGTTGAGGAACTTCCTTGTCTTTGCAGCACTTCTCCTTGTCTGACGCTGCAATTTAACATTTGTGGAGATAGAGGATCGCACAGCCGGCAATATCTTCACATCGAATGTGGCTCAAGAACGTATCTCCATGATGAAAGTGGCTCTCAAGTAACAAAGGTGGGAGACCCATGGGTTATATCAATCTCTTCTTAGCCAACATAATTTGCTTAGCTATTTTACCTCAACGTCTTATCCCCCCCCCCCGTGTCATCTCGATCCTTGTACTGATAAGGGCCACATGTCCACAAGTAGGAGTGAATGGTGACATACTTCTTATATGATATATCAGAACATTGCACACGCTGGCGCAGGAGCTTGGTTCATATCTTTAAGAGATTAAGGGTAAAGCGACAATTTGCTTGGGTCTTCCTACTGCAAGGGATTCCGCAGACATTCAGTTACCCCTGGTTTGTATGCCTCATTCAAATCTCTGCTTTGTAACCTTAACTAGAGGGCTTTTCAGTCTCTTTAATCCCCCTATGATGCCTAACATGGGTCTCTCTGTAGATAGACTTATGATGATATGTTGCCTTATGATACCTTTTTTATCCCATGTTACATTAGCTGTGATGTGTCCTGCTTTCTTTTCCTACCTATACCCTGTGTACTCTGCATGATTGTTGGAGTGTTCGTGATTAACGTAGAGGAGATAGTGGGGTTAGAATCTTATACTGAGCTTATAGCAGTCATATGTGTCTCTGGAAAGCAAGATGGAGAGAATGTTCTCAGTGGTCAAATTTTCCTCTACTTGCTGTTCTAGTGACACATATAGCCAAGCCTTTAGCTCAGCTTGTTTTTGGCAGCCACTAGGACCCCAGGGACAAAAGGCAAGGGAAATGTTCACTCAATGTGGGCTATGCAAGATAAGTTTACCAATCTTATCCATACATTAACTATTAGCCACCCTTGGATGAGGAATTGGAAAGGAAGCAGACTGGGCTTTTGGGTGGTATAATAAAATAAATAGTCTATGCAAAACCACTACCAAACAATTATATACACACATGCCAGAAACTAACTAGATCAGGGGTTACCAGGACCACTGGTGATCAGGTGAAACTTGGTAATGCTTCAGACTGCTCTGAAATGTCTCATTATTCTCTGTTTCCATGGGGGATAAGAAGGATAAGAAAGTTAGCCTGTGCCTGGACAGGAACTTTAATCCAACCCTGAATACAGCATCAGTCCCCTGAAAAAGTTATGCAAAACTAAACAGGTTTTAACTTTTTTCCCTCTTTAGGTTTTAAACTTTAAATGGAACTTGTGCATCTCGAGCTAACAAATATTGGATTTTACCTTTTCATAATACAGCAAAACAAGCTGGTGATTGCAAAGCTTAGCAATTCATTGTACAGTGGGAAATCTAATATTGTAATGAGTTGATATTAGAAAATAGAGCTGCAGTAAGAGCTAATAATATTTCTTCATTTACAATGTTATTTGGAAAGTTACATTTTTATTTCAAGAGAATTTAAAAAAAACTTCAGAAAAAAAGATAATTTTTTTTGTTAGAGTTGTTTGTAAGGCCTACATCCTAAAGTAGACATGCTCAACCTGTAGCTCTTCGAACCATCTGATGTGGCTGCCAACATCATGCCTAAGTGAAGGTGGAAAGCAGTGTTAGATAGGAGTGTTAGGTCCCTCCTCCTGGCCAGTGGTGGAGGGTGGAGGGCGGAGGCTGTGGGGGGCGAGGGGAGTTTTTTTGTTCCTAGGTTGGGTTGTTCTGGATGAGGTGTGGTGTGGGTACACTTACTCTTTTCTCCTTCAGAGACGATTCTCATGGGGTAAAAGTAAGATGAACTTTATGGTGGCAAAACTCGGCTTTAACGGTTAGTTAACTTCCAAATCAGCAGTATTCACTTCAGCCAGATACTTGCTTTGGAGCTTCACCTCTATAGCTGCAGAGGAGGCCACTGCTGGATGTATTTTCTCTTCAAGACTCAGGATGGGCCATCTGACGTCTCTAGGGCTCCTGTAACAGGGTGATGGGATAGCTACCACCTCTGTTTAAAAAAATAGTAAGCATCAGCTTGGCTCGAGGTTGGGAAGGATACACAGCCTATAGGTATTTTCAAATAATTTTGCGTTGGGAGTCTAGTCACACGGGTTTGCCACTTGATGCAACTGAAGGATCTCCCTATCACTTAGCTACTTCCTTTTTTCTGCTGCTGGAATCCAGACGTCTCACTAACATTACTAATCCCCTCTGATGAATTAATTATTTAGAACCCAGAACCAGACAAGATCAACCCTTAAAGCGGAACAAAACCCAGGATTTTTACTTGAGTGGGTTCTGTACCCCCTGGGCATCCCAAATTGGGATGCCTCGCTGTGTGAACCCCCAGCGCGCCCTGTGCAACACACCTCTCCTCGGTCCAACAGCCCTTTTCCATGTTGACATCCTTCGGCAAAGGGCTCTCATTGATTTCAATGGGAAGCGAGAGCCAGGGCATCCCCAGCATCATGTGTGCTCTTGTCCAATCCTGTCTGAATGGCTGTGGTGGGGGCGTGCACAAAGCCTGAGGATGCAGGGGATGCGGCACTCTCACTTTCCATCAAAAACAATCAGAATCATTTGCTGTATGCCTTTTGTTGGAGGAACTTTCTTCAGGACTTTACTTCGCCCAAGGTTTTTCACTTGCCTGGGTTCCGCCCACCTTACTGGGGCACTCCTTGTATCCCTGTGTGTGTGAAACCTCCCCAGTTCATCCGGTATTCTTACCTCTCTAATTACCTGTCAACCAACAATCCATTCTATATTAATAGCCAGGGTCGGGATTCTAAGGAGGGCATGGAGTTAAGATGCAGAGTGTTGCTGGGTCTGTGGGGTAGGACTCAGGAGCATATTCTCATTATTATTCTCCTAGAGAGAAAAAGAGAGATAGAGAGAGAGAAAACATATTTAACTTGTTAGGTAGTTTTACTGCACGCCACCCTTCATTACTCTTTATTATCTGTAACACCCACACAATGGGCTTTTCAGTGGACAATGGCTTTTATTTTCCTTATATCATGAAAAAAGATGATGCGCATAGTCAGATCCACGCACACATTTTATGAGCTCTCCTTCTCTATACTGTATGTATTGGACATAATGTGATTTATGTATTTTATTGTATTTATTTAATGCCCCTGCATTTCTTAGAATTTCTGGAAGGCAAACAATGCATGTTATGGTGGTGTGGAAGTGCATTTTAATCTTAACACCTTTGTGTGCATGACAATGTTTTTAGGACCTTGGCTGATGTTGTTGGCTCCACAGATCAGAGAAGATCAGATACATTCCTATTGTGCTTCTCTTAAGCCCACATGTTTAGATTTCTGAATACATGAATGTAATCACTACACCTAATAACCTTTTTTGGGTCTATGGTGTGACAATATATCGCCGGGGCTTTACATATAAATGACTTTTTATTGAATTGACTTCATTTGATGGAAAGACACATCCAACACAGAAGCTGGTTTGAATAGCTTTTGCCTTTGGCCTGCAAAGACATCCACATTATATGTTTCCTAATAAACTTTTCTGGCATAAACTGGACCAAAAGTCTAAAAAGTCCTTTAGTCTGCAAACTTAAAATTGGACAGGAAAAAGTCAAAATGGCTACCACTCAGCTAATACCTAAAATAAAGGGTGCACGGCCAAGGAATCCATCATCCTAGTCAACAGATGCAAAGTCTAGTGCCGGCACTTCCCATAAAATGTAATCTATGACTAAGGACTAGAACGCTTATAAGACGTGAGAGGCTATATCTGTACGATTTGTTCCTGTCCTGGTGGTTTTGCTGTTTTTATATTTACGGGACATTTCTGAAACTTAAAGTGGACCAAAACCAAGGATTTTCAATATCCCAAGTTTTGGTCTGTCCCCTGGGACCTAATGGTTTGGGATGCCCTATTCTGTGAAACCCCAATATTTGCCCAGTATTCGTACATTTTCGCAAGGCTATGGCGCAGACACGGCTCTCCTCCACTCGCGATTTGCGCGGCATAACTTGCATCCATCAGCCACGCACAGCCATTCAGTTACCCATTCAGTAGCCATTCAGAAAAATTAAAAAAAAAAATTAAAAATAAAAAAAAAATAAAAAAGGGGCAGTTGTGGCCTAGAGGTAAGGGGAGCAGACTTGTGACTGGAGGGTTGCAGGTTCGAATCCCGGTCCTGGGACATGACTGAAGTGCTCTTAAGCAAGGCACCTAACCCCCCAACTGCTCCCCGGGCGCCGTAATTAGGGCAGCCCACCGCTCCGGGCACGTGTACACTCACTTCACGGATGGGTTAAATGCGGAGGATGAATTCCTATGGGTGCACAAGCATACCATGGCCATCTATGCATTAAAAAAAAAAATTACGGCAAGCATGGTCCTGCACAGCCTAAAAAGGATGCAAGTGATACCGCCGCTGGAAACCCAGGCGCCGTGTGCTCGTTGGTGATAAAAGCATATCACGGGACTGGGGGGGGGGCGTGTTTCACAAAGTGGGGCATGCCAAATAAGAGTGCCCCAAGAAGAATCCAGAGCTTTTTCTGCTTTACCTCTTATATGTCCTTTCTTTAGATTAACCAGACACAGAGTGAAGCAGGAAGTAGTGGTGAGCCAAATCTGTCTCTGTTCTGTTCTGGTTAAGTTTTGCCAAATAGTTTGCAATATTCTGGCTCTGCATTGCCCAAATCCATTAAAGTCTATAGGGAGAAATCAGGATGTGATTTTGGGTCTCTGCAAAAGCAAATGAAGCAGATTGTTAAGCAAAAGAAGACATTCAAATCTATTTTAAAAACCAAAATAAAAAGAACATTTTGGACCATCTAGGTCCTGCGTTTCAATGATTGACAAGTCCCAGTGCAAGTTCTGTGCAAATAATATTAATATTAATTATAAGCATTAATCACTACAATCCAGTTTTGCCCATTCTGCTCTATGGGATCTTGACCAACAGTGCCAGGTTTCATCTGGCACTGCTTCAACTAGAGTGCCCAGCGCTGTAGCATTGTCAGCGCTAGACGGCCACCACATTGGCCGCTGCCAAGCATGAGTGCTGCTGAGGCAAAAAAAGTGGTGCTGGGTGGCACTGATGCTTCTTAAATAAGACTCTATGGTGTTTATTTAGGAAACACTAACGCCATATAGCGGCAGCTGTTTTCATGAGCGCCACCAAGAAATCATATTTATGATGCAAAAAAATGTTTAGCACCTCTCCTGGCACCATGTAGCATGTAGCATTCCGCACTGTGTTCCCTACAGTGCCACATCAGGTGCTCAGTGTCGTTCCATCATAGACTTCAATTAGCAATTTTAGTCTCCTTTTTTTAGCGTTTTTTTTTTTTTTTTTGCTCAGTCAAGTGACATGGGATCCCCTGCCTGTTCTGAATGTTTTTTTGCATTCATTGTTGTACTTAGGTTACCTGCAGCTAACTTTCATGCCTGCCAATCATGTGTCATGTCATTTGTAGTTTCCCAATGTCATTCCATGTGTTTTTGATTGGTCACTGTGCAGCCATCCCCAGTTAAAGTCTTTTTTTGTATTGCACATGGCGCTGTATGCCTAAGTAGTGTGGTTTCACAGTGCCTGTGCTGGTGCTGTTCATTTACCTGATAAAGACAAGTTATTTCTGCCCCTCCCCACTGGCGCTACCTGTCACTAGCTCCATTGGAAAAAAAACAAACAAGACACAGCGGCAAGCGTAGACTACAGCGCCGAACACTAACAGTGCCGTCTTCCTGTGGCCATCGTCACGGCCGAGGTGCTAATAGCGTCTCTCTGCAGACGCTCAAGTAGCGCGACGGGGAGCTATTGATAAATTGGCCTCACTTATCTACGTAAGTAACACTTTCACATTGACCTTTAGTGCCTTGAAATAGAAGAATCTAGTGAAAGTATTCACACCTTCCAATCTGCATCAGGTCTAAGAATTGCAAGATTTTTGCAAATTTTCCTGCATAGAGTAAAATGTAGAAGATTTCTGTAACAACAATTTGTACAGTATATTAGATCAATTATACCCTTTCCGAATAGGTCTAATATGAAGGTAATCTGAAGCTAATTTGAGGTATCCAGTTTGGTAGTAACAAAATGTAGCAAAATGTTTCAGCCAAGGTTCTGAAGATAGACATGGTATCTTTGTTTTCATGTCTTTATATCTTAACTCATAATTGTGATGGTAATCACCCCTTGGTCGAACTGGAGACACTTCAGTCCATTGCTTTGTTCCAATCTCTCGAATTATTGGGCCATGTTAACTTACCCTAAAAATAATGAAATTCAATATTTTGTAAAGGAACTGCCAGATGTATTTCCACCAAACAATAGGTGAGCAAGTGTAAGGCTCACCAGTATACAAATCCAGTTCAGTATGCTAGTGATAAATTGGCCTCCACGAGTGAAATGATGACCCTTTTATTTTAATAGAAAACTTGTATATAAATTAGACCTCTCCTTAATGAAAATGAAAAAGAACAAACCCAACCCAGATAACCTATTTATAGCATGAAAAGTAAAAAACATGTCACCAGATAGGAAGTTTATGTCATCACCTTCTATACCCAGCCCAGTACCTCCAAACAGCCTGTTTCCTTCGTTGTTACTAAAGCCTTGGCCTAATATTCATAAAAACACTATGATAAACGATTAGCATGCCATATGCTAATGTCTTTAGTTACAAGTAAAAATGTCACATAATGGCAGTTAGGTTGCAGTGCTTTCAGATTTATTGCAGTTATTATAACTGATAAGGTGCCCCTATGTTGAGCTGTGTGTATTGTTACTTAATATATTTCGCTGGAAATCACCAAAGGGAAGGGCTCGGCCAGGGAGCAATATGCGTGACTGCATCCAGATTCTGGTGTGAGAATTTTTTTGAGAGAGATTTTTCGTTTTTGAGAAAAACTTGAAAATTCTCTCAAACGTGTAAACCTTTGTGATTCAGGAAGTCTTTGTAACACGGACTTTTGGCAAGTACAGGTTCTGAGGCCCCAGCATTCTCGAGAATTCACTAACTGACATGCGTTTCCATTGAAAACAGCCATGCCACCTAAACACATTTTTTTATTAGTTTAAAAAATGCCCCCCCCCCCCCTGCCAACTAGCCTGGGCACCAGGGCTGAGAGACTGCTGAGCCAGTCCCTGTTCTTAGCATTATACCAGCCCCTATGTATTTCAGTATTGGTCTGGGACTCTTCCAAGGTTTCTGTGAGCACCTCTGGAAGAACCCCGGGCCCATACTAGGCTCTAGGCCCTACCACACTATTTGTGCCAATATCAACTAGGGACCTGTCACATATTTTGTATGCCGATCAACTTTCTGACAACAATGACCATATTTGGTATTAAAATTCTGTATGTAGTAACCAAAAAGGAATTTAAGTTATTACATGTACTGTATTCTTAGTGAAGTTACAGTGGCAAAAAAGTTTTGGCTGGAGTTTTAAAAGCTATAAGTCATGTAAATGTAATAGACCTAGTCGAGACTAAAAATAAGATGGAAAATATGTAATTTGGAGAATCCTTTGTTGTATTGCTGATGATTGCCGTGACAATTACACAATTCAGAACACTCCATAAGCATGGCCTAATGTACCCTGATAACTTTAATGAGACTACATAAAAGAGTCTCATTTAAGAAGTGTTCTGGCGTCTAATTGGTTCAGAAATGCAGCTTTTATGCTAGCTAATTGATATTATGTGAGAAGTTTCGTCTTTGCAGGTCATCATACTCTTCCCAAATGTCGTCTGTAAAGTCTAATGTTTGTCTTTGAACAATTGGAAGTACAATTAGAGAGGAGAACTTGAATCACCACCAAAAGAACATTTATTAATAAAGTACACATAACCAAAAGCCCCTTGTGTAGCTAAGGCTCCATATATATGTGCTTTTTGAGGAAAGTGGCTGGAAAGTCACTGAGCACTGGACTTGCAGATGGGTGTAAAATGAGAAATCAGGTGAAGCAGAAGTTGTACAGGGGTGATCAGTCCAAACTGACATGAAGGCAAAGGGATAGAGCAGAGGCAGAATCCATAGGTCATACACAGGAAGGATCGGCCACGACAGTCATTCAAAGAAGACAATAGTAATGGTTATCCAAAGCACAGCCTAAGCTAAGATTGAGTGCTCTTGGGACACTAATTGAGGGCTAGGGTGCAGGGGCTAAGCTTCGGCAATTAAGGGATCATTGGCCTAGCAACATCCACAGGGCTGATTAGAGCACGCTGATTAAGGACTGCTAGCCTAAAACACAGTTGAGGCGCATTGGCACATTCAAATCATCCTCCGGCGGCCACACTACCTACATCACCACTGGAGGGTGTAAAAGGCTTGTGTATGTGTGCCGACACACAAGAGAAGATACTGGCGCTGCGGGCGGATGACGAGTGTGGTGCTGCCCAATACGATGCTTGAGGCTGACACATCAGCCAGGTGATGGTCAGCTCAATGTGCCCTCTGAGGATGCCGCTGAAACATGGAGCAGGTGAGTAACTCTTCATTATAGCAAGCATTTTGGCATTTGGAATGTCCTCTGGATTTAATACTGTATCAGCAGACTGTAGTGTCACTGCTCTGTGGAAACTATAGTATATAGTATAGCATAGTATATTTGCAGCCCTTTAATGTTTAAGGCAATAAAATGGCACAAATATCTCAACACTAATTGTACTTTGTTTCTCTAAATAAGTTCATACAGATGTAGCCGTCTTTACTTTTTCCCATATCTTAACACAGTTGGTTAAGTGAAACTGGTGAAGATATCTTATCTAGCTATTGTGTTGAAATTCAATACCCTGGCAGGGAACTGTTCAGTGTTGTCAACACCAAGGAGAAGCATGAGAGCATGGCCCATCATAACTACAGCAGATATACTGCCCTCTATTCAGTAACCGTTGAAAAAAAATCTCCTGGTACAAAGAAATGCACTTTAGCTGAAAAAATCTTAAGAATTTCATTGTAACTCAATTACTAGCTAGGAAGACAATTAAAGTCAATGGCACGTTTTTGGATGGGCCCAGTCAGAAACTATAGACTAAATGTATGTGTAACGGCCGGAGGGTTCCTACACAGGAACTCTCCGCCGGGGGACGCAGGGGCAGAGAGTGGTCAGAGCCAACTACACATATGGGTTGATTCAAAGAAACATGTAACAGCTTGGATTTGGGTCACGATCATCCTATTTTTCACGTCCGCTCGTGCGTTCGTATGAACTTGCGAGTGATTCTATAAGCAAATACGTTTCTATCCTAAAATATACGTCCGTTCGTATGGCAGTTCGGGAATCAGACCTATGTCAGTTTCCATCCTGATTTTTCCGTTTCATTTCTCAGGTTGCAACATTGGTTTTGCCCTTTTTCCTTTTTTGTCTGGACGTAAATCCTTCTGATCTTGCGGCTCCGCACTACAAACTTACCTCATTAAAGTGCATTCTAAATATTTGTTCTTTTATTTTTCTTTATTTCATTCATTTTGTAGTAACCAACCATTAATGAATGCATTTGCATAAGTAAATCTTACTTTGTTTAATTTTTACTTAACTTGCATTTTTTACTTGTGGATTTAATTTTAATATTTTGGCTTCAAATGGTACAACTTTAAATTTTGGGTGTGGTTACCCACACCCTCTACATACAGATTGCTCTCAAATATTAAAAAACACCCAGCAACTTCTGCATGTTATGAGCCTCGAAACAGCCAAGATGGCGGCTCAGGTATTATCGGGCAGCCTGCAAACAGAAAGGGCCTTGTGACTGTCCGTGCCCCCAGCTCTGGGGGCAAAATACAGCAGTAACCCACATCCTGCACTTTATCCCGCTCTCCTCTCCTCAGTAAGTGTGATGCATCTGACCAAAGATGTGCTTAAATAATTAAACAAAGCAAAGGTAAACAACTACACCAATAAATGCTATCTAAAAATATTATTCTAGTACATCAATTTTAAAATAAATAACAAAGGACATAAGTTTCTTTAATTAACGCAAATATATTGCAAAATAAAGGTTTACATGCAAAGGACTAATTAAGGTCCACATTAAAATGATTTTATAAGGCATACATGAAATGTATTAAATCAGGCATGCATTGCCATACAATTAATGGCCTCGGCCATGCTGATACATGCAGTTCATTGGAGCACAAGACGCGCAGACTCCTCCACATAGCCAAAAAACCTGTTCACGAACAGCAATCCGGCTGCTAAAAGGTGTCGGCTGTGGCTTTCTTTTAAAACGCGTTTAGAGGTTTCTCTGAATCACACCTAAACACATCCAATTATCCTAAGTTTTACGTTTTGATCGTAAGTTTTAGGATTTGATCCTAAGTTTTACGTTTTGATCCTAAAATTTAGGAACGAACTTCCGCTGATCGTAAGAGCATATACGCATTCGTACGTAGGCTCGTGCGAGTCGGAAATGGCCAAAAAAACAGGAAAAAATGACTAACACCCACCCAAACTTACGATTTTCGATACGAAATCAATTAACTTTTCCTCTTTGAATCGAGGGGAATGACACAATAATTTCAGAAAAGGGGTTTTATTAATAAAGGGAAACAGAAATCTCTTAATATCAGAATAAGCAAGGCATATGGACATAAGGTAAACTAGGATAAACTAAATAACTAAACACAGGGATTCCTCGAGGTGCAGATGCACTCACCACAGAACACAGACAAAGATCCAGATCAAGGAGTAACCGGCAAGGACTGAGACATAGAATCAAAGATAATCCAGGCAAGGAAAACCCATAGGTCTGACGACAGACAAAATACTGCTAACTCAGGTGGAGGGCAGGAAGCTTGATATAGCCATCCACCAGGTGCAGCCCATTATGGGGAAAGGAGTGCAACCATGGCTTGTCTGACCCCTGGTGGAGGGGACTGGAATATTCAGGGATCGTAACAGTACCCCCCTCCTTACCCTCCTCCTTAGGAATGTACTCCCAAACACTCTTCAGGGAGGAACAAAGGGCAAGAATCGGGACATTAATTCCCCCTCCAGGATCCACCGCGGAGGCCCGGACACAGATTCGGGACGGGGCCCAGGTTCGGGTTCAAGGCATAGTCCAGGTTCAGGGCATGGTTCAGGTACAGAGCAAGGCCCGGGTGCAAGTCCTGGTGCAGGTACAGAGCCAGGGGGCCCGGGTGCAGGTACAGAGCCAGGGGGCCCGGGTGCAGGTACAGAGCCAGGGGGCCCGGGTGCAGGTACAGAGCCAGGGGGCCCGGGTGCAGGTACAGAGCCAGGGGGCCCGGGTGCAGGTACAGAGCCAGGGGGCCCGGGTGCAGGTACAGAGCCAGGGGGCCCGGCTGAGGCCTCAAAGGCAGGGGGCCCGGCTGAGACCTCAAAGGCAGGGGGCCCGGCTGAGGCCTCAAAGGCAGGGGGCCCGGCTGAGGCCTCAAAAGCAGGGGGCACTGCTGAGGCCTCAAAGGCAAGGGGGCCCGGCTGAGGCCTCAAAGGCAGGGGGCCAGGCTGAGGCCTCAAAGGCAGGGGGCCCGGCTGAGGCCACAAAGGCAGGGGGCCCGGCTGAAGGCACAAAGGCAGGGGGCCCGGCTGAAGGCACAAAGGCGTGGGGCCCAGCGGCGGCTGACTCACGGTGGGGCCCAGCGGCGGCTGACTCACGGTGGGGCCCAGCGGCGGCTGACTCACGGTGGGGCCCAGCGGCGGCTGACTCACGGTGGGGCCCAGCGGCGGCTGACTCACGGCTGACTCACGGTTTGTTCCTCCTCTGTCTGGTTCTGGTGTTTGTGGGACGTTTGGACACAGCTGACATGGGGCCCAAAACCTGGACCCAACCATTACAAAAAGGTAATGGGGGCCCAAACCATACATCCTATAGTGCCTGGCTGGGCCCTCATAACCTAGAATCTGCCACCGCCCACCTGTTCAAAGCATGGGGCCAAGCCATTATTCATAGGTTATGGAGGGGGCCAGCCAGGAACTACCTCTATAACCTTTATGCCCAGAATCCGGTGGGAAAGTGGCATGACATGGGCCCCAAATTTAAACTTGCCAGTGTGTGCCTCATCCCAGCAGAGTCCATAGCAGCAGTGTTCTGTGTATCCCGGGAACACTTCCCCCTCCTGTTTCGGCCTTATACCCTAATAGATTGTAAGCTCTTCTACTTCTGTATCCCCCCTTATATCCTAAAAGACTGTCAGCTCTACTCCTTCTATAACCTCCCTTATATCCGAATAGATTGTCAGCTCTTCTCCTTTTGTATCCTTCCTAATAACCTAATAGATTATAAGCTATTCCTCTCCTGTATCCTCCCTTATACCCTAATAGAGTGTAAGCTCTTTCCTCTTTTCTATCCTCTCTTATACCCTAATAGATTGCCAGCTCTTCTCCTTCTGTAACCTCCATTATACCCTAATAGATTGTAAGCTCTTTTCTTTCTGTATCCACCCTTATACCCTAATAGTTTCTAAGCACTTCTCTTACTGTATCCTCCCTTATACCCTGTAATGTCTCTGATTGGATAGGAGCTCATGCATGCAATGCTGGACCAGGAAAAGAAGAGTTATTATTGGCACCCTGAAGGGTTTCCCACAGCGGGCATCCTGATTTGGGGTGCCCCGGGTTAAAGCCAGTGGCCAGCCGTGGAATCTTTTAGATTTCATGCAGCCATTTGGGGGTTTTGTTCCACTTTAAGGAGCAAAATCTGACTACTCACCCACACACACACATTCATTGAACATGACTGAAGTACTCTTGAGCAAGGCACCTAACCTCACAAATGCTTCCTGGGTCCTGTAATTTGGGCATTCTACTGCTCCGGGGAGGTGTATATTCACTGCACAGATGGGTTAAATGCATATGTGTGCATAGGCATACAGTGGTCATCAATGCCCCTAAAATCCCTTTTTCACCTTCATTATCAGTTAAATGCTCCTATTGTGTTTTATCCAGTCAGAGACCCCTTCCCTACCCTGCAATCAGCAGCCCATCATCAGGTTACCCTAAAGTGTACAACATACTTACCTGGCAGTGGTTAACTGCACTAAAAGGCTACGGGCAAAGCTACAGAAATGGCCACTGCTCACATGAGGGGACTAGCACCTGGCACTAGAAGTGCTGGCACTAGGAGTGTCCTTCCTCATGGGAGCAGCGGCCATTTTTCTGTAGCCCCGTCCATGGCCTATTTGACAGCGCAGCTGAACGCTGACCTCAAGTGGTATTGCGGGCCACAGGTAAGTTGCAGCCACTTCCTGCTGTTCACTCTGCAGGTTAAAGTGCCCCCCACCATACCTGTCACTACAGTCTACACAGTCGTGATCCTGCCTCTGGGGGCCCCTTGACAGGCAAAATCAGCCCCCAATGTTCGGTTTTCCATTGATTTTTGATTACCCGAAAATGAAATTTTGAAAACCTCCAGGGGTTCACCCAACACTAATACTAACCCTATGTAAAGAAATATCAAAACAAGAAATAGAATAAAAAATAGAGAAAAAAAAAGTAAACTCAATCAGCATGAAAGGACCTTAAACGCTAACTAAAGATGTATTAACTAAAACAACCCACATCTCTTAATGTTAGATAGAATTGGCTGAAAAAATGAATTCTCGATACTGGAGCAGTATTTGATCAATGTGAAATCATTGTGTTGCTTGGAAACGTAAAGAGGCATAAGGACATTGATCTTTTCTTGACAAGTCTGAATGTCCATCACCTTACTGCATATTGACGGAGCATAACTTATTAAAAGAAAATCAACACAAGAAATGTGTTAAGAAGGTTTCTGTGCATATAGTGGATAGTGATTCATAAGCAGTTCTTATATTCAATCATTCTACGCATTTCCTGGCAGATGTATAGTAGCTTCAACATTGACTACTTTTAGGCATGAAGATCAATGAAGGAAAATTTCTTATTGGAGAATTTTTTTAGTTAAGCTCACTGTTATGTTGTTGTTGAGCTTGTTTACCCTGTTTGTACAGTTGATGGTCCCTGATTACTCTTTGTAGCCAGTCTGGGATGAGTGACCAATATAAAAAGAGAAAGAAAAGGGATGTGTAGACGTGGGTGGCAAAAGCACAAATAGTGCCTAAACCACATACACTCTAATGTAAACACTATTCACAATTAAAATATAAAGAAATAAAGGTATGAAAAAATGTGACTGTCTTTTGACTGGATGGGCAGGAGCCACTGTGTGCCACAGGATCGAGGTAAACTGTATTGTCTATATGTAAACCCCCTCACCCTGCCTCAGTGCCAATGAAAGAGGCAGCGTGGGTGTACTTCTGGCTGGACTGTACCTTTATATATCTAATATATAAAGTGCTTATGTTAAAGGGATTGTCCAGCCAAAACAAAAAAAACTGCACTACTAACTAACTACTAACTAACTAAAGCCTCAAGGATCCTTTGGGCACCAGCACCACAGATGTGACATACAGTTTAAATTCAATCTATAGATAAAGATTGTCTTAAAGGGGCAAACTGGTCCAATGAAAACACCCTACTTTCTTGATGTACACCCTACATCAAGAAATATCAAACCAGACTTGTTTTTCCTTATTTTAATGGAAGGAAAAGGACATGTGATAGACTAAACCTGTCACCCCTGGATTTTATTCCTAGCAGGAGAATAAACCACAAACTTGGCAGGAGTTTTATTCGGTTCGGGTGTATAAGGGACCTCTCTTCTCATTACCTGACATGTTTATATGGATTTTTAATATTACACTATTTTGCAATAGCGCTCCTTTAAGCATACAGTATCATACAATCTCAATGGCATCGACTTGGCCTATCAGGCTTATTCACAAATCACCCAGATTTTGCCGATTTGCACTGGTTTGGCCGATTCAAGATAGCGGCAAGATCTGAAATGATTTGCCATGCCAAATGCTGATGCTGCAATGAGGCGTGCCCGTCATCACTACCCCTTACCAGTTCACAGACATTCACAAAAGAAAAAGATACATAAAAAAGAACTCACTGTTGCGTCCTCCTCTCTGCATGTCCATCAAGTTGAGGGCTCCCTCCTTGTCCAGTGATCACTGGTCTGCTCTTGTACAGGGGGGCTAAATACATATACACGCCTGGCTTTTCAGTTTTTATATTTTTGTTAATTTTGGAAATACTATACATGTATGGTTTTCTTTACTCTTCACAAATATTTGCTCCATCATGTTGCTCTATCATATAAAGTGGGACATTTACTAAACAATTCCCCTGCCATTCGCTGGCTATTCCTCGTCCATTTGCTGGTCATTTGCTCTTTTCCCCATTTACTCACACCGCCGCTTGTTTGGCTGGTGATATTGGTGTTTGCTGGATTTAAATTGGACCAAAACCCGTGATTTTGACTATCCTGGGTTTTTGTCCTTACCCCAGGGCACCCCGATCGGGGATGCCCAGTGTGTGAAACCCCCCAGGTCGCCCAATCACACTCACTAATCACACTTCCTCGGTCCTACGGTGCATACGCAGCCTCTCATTCAATCAGCACACTCGGATCCGCTCACGTCAGCTCTTCTAATCCTTTGTCTAAGGTGAGCTGATCCGAGCGAGCTGACTGCCGCACTACCCTCTAACAGGGAGCCTGCCTGTGTCTGCCATTCACAAATGCCTCGCGCGGACATGCACCCTGCTAGAGGGATAGCGGGGATGCAGCCACAGCTCGCGCATGCTCCGATGGACTGAAAAAGAAGGAGAGTGTATGGGAAACCTGGGCGGTTTCACACAGTGTGGCATCCCGATTTTGGATGCCACGGGGGGAGGGGAATCAGTTGGGCCAGGAATCCTATAGATTTTGGTCCACTTTAACTATGCTAATCAAACAGTAAGTTGAGAATAGATGATTATCACGAGAACTCTATATTTTGTTGCCAGCAACACCCTGCCTGATCAGCCCGGGAATCTATAAGATTCCCGGGATCCAATCCCTCCCTGCGGGGCATCCAAAATCGGGATGCCCCGCTGTGTGAAACCCCCAGGACCCCCCGCAAACCTTACATGAATCCCAGTCCAACGGCGCATGCGCGGGCCGCATCTCGTGCTTCTCTCTAGCAGGGCGCATGCTCGCGTCGGCCATTTGTGAATGGCCGGCGCGGGCGCGCTCCCTGTTAGAGGAAAGCGCGAGATGCTGCCACCAGCGTGCTCAGATTCGCTAAACGCTCCAAGCGCGCTGATTGGACGAGCGGCCGCACATGCGCCGTAGGAGCGGGGTGAGGTGAGTTGAATTGGGCGATCTGTGGGGTTTCACACAGTGGAAGTGGACCAAAATCCTGAGTGTTGGTCCACTTTAATAGGACTCATGGATGTTTCTCTTTTTATTTATTTGTATAAATTAATACATTTTGAAAACTTTTTTAATGATTGAGTATTAATTTGTTTTCTTTTTTGACTGTGGCATGGTCAAACCCAAAAGACTGATAAAATATTGTTGGGAGAAGCCTATGCCCAACAACTGCCCTTATATGTAGGTCTACAATTTGAAACCATGCCCCGTGGTAGCAGAGTGAGAACTATATCTAAAACCATTCTTCAACATTTCATGTTCCTGCTGTTTCACACATTACCCAACTAATAGACATACATGTACACTGTATCTGAGTGGAGCTACACAGAGCACCTTTACAGGATCTGGCCAGCACCAGGGCTCCTTTCTTCTGCCAAAAACACTGTCAGTACTCAGTAGCAATGAGCATTGGTGCAGACGATATAAAAAAATAAAAAATCCATAAACACAGAAATAACTATACCACAGAGCAGAAAATTCTATTTCTAATATTCCAAATATCTTTCCACCACGTGAATATAGAAACATAGAAATATAGCAGGTTGATGGCAGAAGAAGACCATATGGTCCATCTAGTAATTTTATATATATGTTTTACAGCTAAAGACTAGTTAGACAAACATCTAGAAATGCTCTTTCTCTGTATACCTCTGTAGTTCGCCATAATTTGAAGGCCTAGGACAGCATTCACTCAATATTAGCTATTCCATGCACATCCTTAGAGGAGCATATATCCTTGGCACTAGCCTACAGCACCATCACTTTATCATCCAAGATTACAGAGCATATATTTATAGATACTGATTTTGTTTTTTCTAGCGCATATTAGCAGCTAGGTGTCATAGTTGCCAATTGTGCCCATCCACCCTTATTTTATATAGATACATATGTTCAGCTCACCACTTTAAGCATTGCTCAGAACTGTACAGAAATGTGAAATGTGATGTTCCCTACACATTCTTATTAAAATGACCCCTAGTATTTCTACTGCCCAGTTATATTTTTTATAACTAGTTTCACCTTTCATGCCTAAATAAAAACTAAAATATTCTGCTCAAATTTCAATTAGTTTTTATGGGGAAGTTAACAAATCGTAAAGCAGCAAAGGTCTCAGTTGATACACATCTGCAGAAGTATGGTGAAGCTGCAGCACCAAACGTCAAGGTGCCTCTGTAGGTGCAGAACTTCAATCTTGAGAGCCTCCTTTGGGACATATAACAACATTTAGCATACCGCTAGCCTACCCCCAAGACACACCCAACTGTGTGAGACCTTTACCAGACAGTCTTTGTTGGAGGTTGCATTCCTGGTATTCTGCATCAAGCCATTCAGATATGCTGGGCATAGACTACAGGGAAACTGGGGATGTGGCCAGCGGACTGAGTCACGTCAGCCGCCATTCTTAAGATCAGCCAATCGGTCATCTAAGAAATGGCTGGTTGGCTTGGTTTCAGCGGTGGAAAAACATGCTTTCTGTTAAACAAGGGCCACCGCTAAACTGGAAAGTAGAGGCTATAGTGATCTTCCTAGGAAAACACAGCCAACCCATGTCCAGTCCTCAACCAATATGCTTTCCAACTGTTCAGCAGGTGCCCTCATGGCAGAGACTGTATAATTTCAAGGACAGATCATAGGTAGGTTATTTGAACTTCACCTATGACGAATTTAGCTGAATAGCGTTAATGACAAACCTACCTCACGTCTGGTCCCGCTGCATCTGCAGGCGGCATAGGCTTGAGCGGCCAGCGGGGACAGCGCTGGATTCTAACTACATCCCTGCCTCATCCCTTGTACTGCGAACTCTCTGATTACCCGATTTTGACCCTTGGCTTAACCTTTGACCTTTCTTGTGCTTCTCTCTTGATGCTGTGTATTGAGGACTGTTCTTTCTGTGTATGACCCCGGCTTGCCTGATTACGCCCAGTCTTACCTCTGGTTCATCCATCTTCCCCCCTGTGAGTTCACAATCTTTGAGCTAACAAGTCCTGGGGGCAACCGTGTCCGGTGAGGCCTATAAAGTGTCCCGGTGAAAGGGGGCTTGAATATAGGTGAAGCTAACTGCGGTGATTAGGGGTACTGAACTCGCTAAGAAGGTGGGTGTCCCACAGGGTTTGACAGTTAACATGCCTAAGCTGTGAAAGGAGAACAAATTGTGCAGTTTAGAAATCTTGGATATCTCCCGTTTTCTCTAGGGCATGTGTACCAGTCTGTTATCTTCAGCCCTTCCTGTTACATCCCTTAGCTTGTAGTGTTAACCCCTTAAGGCAATAATGATTTTTACACCCATTTGGGTTATCTATACAATCTTAAATTTTTCTGAGCCGGCCTCGCCTGTATGTGTGATGCATGGGTGTCTGAGTGGTGTGGAGGGGCTCTTTAGCGATAGTGTCAACAAAGTTGTTGATTTTAGTCGGAGATTCTAAGTGTCAATGTTTTTCATGTTTGTGTGGATCAGTTTCTTTTTTTGCTGTACAGTAATGGCCTGTTAGTAACCTTTTCTTGCTCTCCTTTTGGTGTAATATAATTATTGTTTGCTGGTCTAGGGCCTCCCTGCTGTGCATATTTAGCACGTTCTTTGCAGAACTGGTTGCCTATTGGGTTTTAGTCCTTTTTGAAATTGAGGAGTGGCTATGACCACTCTTAAAGCTATGTAAGGGTAGATGGTGTGGCAGGATGCCACATGCACCCCACCAGACATGATTCTGAAGCTGTAGCATTGGTCTTCAACCCTCCTCCTCAAGGGCCACCAACAGGCTATGTGTGTAGCTCCCCACACAGATGCACTAATGAGTCTACAACTCTGTCTGTGTGGAGGAAAACCTGGCCTGTTGGTGGCCTATGAAGAGGAGGGTTGAGCATGTGTGGTCTATAGCATTACAGGGGCAGAACATGGGCTGGGGTGAATTCCAATACAACCTCTGGGTGAGGAGTCCCAAAGTCATGCAGGTCATCTGAAATTTTCTCTGTGCTCCCTGTGGCCAGTCTGCTCCTGGACCTGCTTATTCTTACTAAGTACAATGTTACAGTGCCTCTAATGTTTAACCTTCAAGACAAGAACAAAGACAGAATATACAAAATAATTGGGCTAGTGTAATGAAAAGTAGAACCCAGTAGAACCAAGAAGCTTTTAAAATATTTAGGCTCAATTCAGAGACACATTAGTCCGGACTTCCGTAGCTGTCTGTGAAAGTTTTGGTGGGTGTTTTTTTTGTTTTTTTTCGTCCATTTTCTACTCGCACGAATGTTCGAACTAATACGTATATGCTCTTTCGATGATCCAAATGAAATCGGAAGTTTTACGTAATTTCGGGACCTTTTTCAATCCAAATCTGAAATGTTTCGCTCGTTCAGAACATTTACGTTATTGCAATGGGCTGGCGATTAATTCAGAGAGCTGATTGCCGAGGGGCCAACACCCAATAAATCTGTTTCATTTTTGATCCCCTTACGGGACCATTTTGACGTCGGAACTAGCAGGCTAGCAGCTATGGATGACTCAAGGGCATTTGAGGAGCATGAGGATCTGCAGCTCATGGGCATTGAGATCGTCCGGAGGTCAGAGGCCAGACTGCACCGGTGGCGACGCATGCATATCGATGGCATGCATGACGTTGAGCTGTTCGAGCTCACCAGACTTAATCGCGCTTCCCTCCATAAGTTGTATAGTGAGCTGCGGCCATGGTTAGCCCGCACCACAAGGAAGGGGCAAGCAATTTCAGGTAGGACCAAGATGCTTGGCTGCCTGCAATTTCCAAACTCCGTGGGGATCTCCCAGCCTACGCTGAGCCGCGCCCTATCCAAGTTTCTGAAAGGCATGGCTACCATAACTCGAAAATATATTTGTTTTCCTGAGGATATGGTAGCCAGAAACGCGATTAAGCTGGCATTTTATAATATTGCTGATATGCCCAACGTCATGGGTGCCATTGACTGTACCCACGTTGCCCTGGTGCCTCCGGCTGCCGACGAGTACATATACAGGCAAGTTCAGTGTTTCATGTGGAGCTAAACGTTTCTGATGTAATGTAATTTTTTTTTGGTCCCTCCTTTGAAAAAAATCCCCCCTTTGTTTTGTCCCTCCTTCTAATTATTCCATCATTGAAACTAGTCCCTCCTTGTAATGATTCCCTCATTGTAAATAGTCCCTCCATGCAATTAATCCCTTATTGTAACTTGTCCCTCCTTGTAATGAATCCCTCATTGTAAATAGTCCCTCCATGTAATTAATCCCTCATTGTAACTTGTCACTCCTTGTAATGAATCCCTCATTGTAACTTGCCCCTCCTTGTAATGCATCCCTCATTGTAAATAGTCCCTCCATGTAATGAATCCCTCATTGAAATTAGTCCCTCCTTGGAATTAATCCCTCATTGTAAACAGTCCCTCCTTGAAATTATTCCCTCATTGTAAATAGTCCCTCCATGTAATTAATCCATTATTGTAACTTGTCCCTCCATGTATTAATCCCTCATTGTAAACAGTCCCTCCTTGTTTCTTAATTAAAGAGCGCACACATAATTAAAAATCAATCATGAAAATATTTTATTACATCAAAGAATTCATATATCATTATTTACACATTATACTAAATCTATACAATCCAACATATATATATATATAAACACGCATCTATTGTAACTAGCAGTAATCTCTCTTTTTTATCCCATCCAGATAAGTTTTCAGCTGTTTGTCTAATCACGGTATATCCAGATACAGGGATGTAACATCAATAGACTAAAGTGATAAGTGTTGATACAGATTATATATACATTGTTACTTATAAGGTAAACAAGATTCAGCATGATACAATATATTGCACATAACCCATCATAGCCTATTGCACATCCCCCTTAGTCACCTCAAAGTGACAATATATACAATGAATGCGCACATACACATAAAACTGTCATTCATCAAACCTGTGTTCAAGTCCTCCCGATATAACGCGCACTACCTGACGGCCGTTTCGGGCCCACGTGGCCCTTCCTCAGAGGTCTGTTGTTCCTCCGCTCGCTCCTTTGTTTAAATACCTCTGGTGCCTCTCCCCCTGGCGCCACGTGATGCGTGATGACGCGGCGGCTCCGCCGCGTCATACCGCATCGCTTCCTGCGCAGAGACGGTCCCAGCGTGAGCGCCAACCATGAATTGCGATGGCTAACCTTGCCACTCACAACATGGAGGCGCGCACGCGCACGGGGCCGACCCCGTCAGTCAATACCATTTAATGCAATCACCGCCGCACACAATGTAAGTCTGATGTTATATACAGCGTATGGCATACAGCATTCTCCGGGTTCTGAGGTCTTCATACTCATTCTCCATTTTCATGGGGGTGCACCTGTCTTAATATCCTCCATACTCATACTGCAATCTACAACAATTAATAAACAATATTGTATTAGTGTTATTTATCGGTGGACTTGTGTAATATTTCCAACTTCTACAAATTATGCATATATACATTCTGGAAAACACATCTATCTCCCACATACTATACCCCCACCTTAAACCTTCAAGTGGACCTAGATTACTTTTACAAAAACTTAATTAATTAATATATCCTCAATCAATATATATAGTTTCACAAAAAGGAAGAGAAATCACATTCTTCATTCAATCCTCGGGGGGCCAAGGTGTCAAGTTTATATATCCAGAATAACTCCCTCTGGGATAATTTCCTCCTAATATCACCACCCCTTTTGGAAGGTTGGACTTTTTCTATAACCATAAACCTTAATTGTGAAACATTATGTCCTTCAGTTAAAAAATGCCTCGCTACTGGAGATAATGGATCACCTCTCCTAATTGCTGATCTATGTTCACATATTCTCTGACGTACTTCCCTAGTAGTTTGTCCCACATACAGCATTCCACAGGGACATTTCAATATATACACTACCATAGTGGAGGAGCAATTCACAAACTCTTTTATCTCATATTACCTACCTGATCATGGATGAAAGAACTGTTTACCCTTTATTGCATAACTGCATTGTACACAGTGCCCACAGATATGCATCCCTGTGGGTTTAGGGAGACCTAATAAATTTCTCTCACCATCTTTATTTCTTAATTCGGTGTCTGCCCTAATCAAATGGCCTCTGATGTTTTTTGGTCACTTGTATGTAAATAGAGGAGGGGCAGAAAAAATGTCCTTAAATAAAGGATCACTCGTTAGAATAGGCCAATGTCTCTTAACAATTCTCCTAATGTGCTGACTATGTATATTATAGGTCGTGACCATTGCTATTCTATCCGATGTTTTTTTAGGGTTATATTTTAGTAACGATTCCCGTTGTACTAGGGATGCCTTAAGCCTTGCCCTTTCTACTAATTGTTCTGGATAACCCCTTGCTCTAAAATTTTTTGTCATATCTAAAGCCCGTTCCTGGAATTTCTCATCACCATCTACAATCCTTCTTAATCTCAGAAACTGACTATAAAGGATCCCCCTTTTTTGCACATTAGGATGAAAACTATTGAATTGAAGATAAGTATTTCCATCTGTGGGTTTCCGAAATATATCAGTCACAATCATATTTGATTGGAGGCCCACATTGACATCCAAAAAATGGACCTGCTTTGTACTATATTCAATCGTAAATTAAATGGACGGAAGATAATGATCTAACTCATCCTTGAAGACAAAAAGTGCCTCTACTGGGCCCTTCCACACAAAGAAGATATCGTCGATAAAACGAAACCACAATAAGATGTGCGCAGCAAAAAGAGGGTTAGTATATACATATTTTCTTTCAAACGATGCCATAAAAAGGTTGGCATAAGATGGGGCCACATTGGACCCCATCGCCGTACCTTGTAATTGTTGAAAAAACTGCCCATTGTAATAAAAGTAATTTTTCGTTAGTACCATCCGCAACAATTTAACCAAGAATTCTATGGCATTTGTTTCTAATCCCATGTCCTCCAAAACTTCTTCAATCACCTCTATCCCCAACTGGTGGGGAATCGAGGTGTACAGGCTATTTACATCCATCGTGCATAAAATGCAGTTTGCTGGTAGCTCTCCTAAACCTGATATTTTATTCAGGAAATCCCCTGTATCTAGGAGGAATGACGGTATGGATAATACTTTCGGTTGCAACACCCGATCTAAAAATACTGCGATTGACTGAAATACCGATTGTATACCTGCCACTATTGGGCGCCCTGGTGGTTTCTCTATATTCTTGTGGATCTTTGGTAAAATATAGAAAACCGGGGTAACCGGAGCAGAAGTGATTAGAAAATCTTTCAATTGTTTATCTATCAACTCAGTGTCAAAGGCCTCCATTACAATCTGGTCTATTTCCTTTTTAATCTCCAAAAGAGGATACCTACTCAGTTTACAATACACATTTATGTCAGCTAATTGAGTCTCAATTTCTTGTTCATAGAGGGATCTATCCATGATCACAGTTAGAGATGAGCGAACTTTTGAAAAATTCGATTCGACTGATTCCCCGAATTTTCCGACAAAAATCGTTTCGACCCGAATAAATTCGTGATGAATCGCTATTAAAAACGGCTATTTCTGAGCCTCCTAGAGCCTCAATAGGGTTGTAAACCATTCTGCCTTGCTGTAACACGCACAGGATGCGTGCTGGGTTAGTTAAATAATACTTTGAATAAATATCACATGCAGATCAGAGGCATCGCTAATAGAATCGCAGAGCGGCACAATTGAATTCAAGAGAGTTGAAGTGGCATCACTATGAGGGGCAGGAGCCCAAACATTGCTTTAAAGAGACACTGGAGTTGGCAGCAGCAGGAGCCCAAAAATTGGATGAATCACACCCTGGAGTTGCAAGCAGCAGCAGGAGCCCAAACATTGGCTGAAAGAGACACTGGGGTTGGCTTTAGGAGCCCAAAAATTGGATGAATCACACCCTGGAGTTGCAAGCAGCAGCAGGAGCCCAAATATTACTTTAAAGAGACATTGGAGTTGGCTTCAGGAGCCCAAAAATTGGATGAATCACACCCTGGAGTTGGCAGCAGCAGCAGCAGGAGCCCAAATATTACTTTAAAGAGACCCTGGGGTTGGCTTCAGGAGCCCAAAAATTGGATGAATCACACCCTGGAGTTGGCAGCAGCAGCAGCAGGAGCCCAAATATTACTTTAAAGAGACCCTGGGGTTGGCTTCAGTAGCCCAAAAATTGGATGAATCACACCCTGGAGTTGGCAGCAGCAGCAGCAGCAGGAGCCCAAATATTACTTTAAAGAGACCCTGGGGTTGGCTTCAGGAGCCCAAAAATTGGATTAATCACACCCTGGAGTTGGCAGCAGCAGCAGGAGCCCAAACATTACTTTAAAGAGACCCTGGGGTTGGCTTCAGGAGCCCAAAAATTGGATGAATCACACCCTGGAGTTGGCAGCAGCAGCAGCAGGAGCCCAAATATGACTTTAAAGAGACCCTGGGGTTGTCTTCAGGAGCCCAAAAATTGGATGAATCACACCCTGGAGTTGGCAGCAGCAGCAGCAGCAGGAGCCCAAATATTACTTTAAAGAGACCCTGGGGTTGGCTTCAGGAGCCCAAAAATTGGATGAATCACACCCTGGAGTTGGCAGCAGCAGGAGCCCAAATATACACTGGAGTTGGCTTCAGGAGCCCAAAAATTGGATGAATCACACCCTGGAGTTGGCAGCAGCAGCAGGAGCCCAAACATTACTTTAAAGAGACACTGGGGTTGGCTTCAGGAGCCCAAAAATTGGATGAATCACACCCTGGAGTTGGCAGCAGCAGCAGCAGGAGCCCAAATATACACTGGAGTTGGCTTCAGGAGCCCAAAAATTGGATGAATCACACCCTGGAGTTGACAGCAGCAGCAGGAGCCCAAACATTACTTTAAAGAGACACTGGAGTTGGCTTCAGGAGCCCAAAAACTGGATGAATCACACCCTGGAGTTGGCAGCAGCAGGAGCCCAAATATTACTTTAAAGAGACCCTGGGGTTGGCTTCAGGAGCCCAAAAATTGGATGATTCACACCCTGGAGTTGGCAGCAGCAGCAGGAGCCCAAACATTACTTTAAAGAGACACTGGAGTTGGCTTCAGGAGCCCAAAAATTGGATGAATCACACCCTGGAGTTGGCAGCAGCAGCAGCAGGAGCCCAAACATTACTTTAAAGAGACCCTGGGGTTGGCTTCAGGAGCCCAAAAATTGGATGAATCACACCCTGTGGAGAGTCATGTGGAGAAAAAGTAGCTTAGTTAGTAATATCTACATAAAATTATGAATAAACAAATGCAAAATTATTGCCAAAGTGAAGTTTTGTTTGAGGGTGTGTTTCCACCTTTTAATTAAATCAGAAACAAGAAGGTATCATTGCCTCTGACTAATTAGCCCTCAAAAATTCTTGGAATTTTTAATCTGGAATCATGTCTGATCCGTCTTATCCGAAGAATATTAATAAAAAGTAAGAGTAACGTAAAGGATTTTTTATCAATACTTACTTGTGGTCCGATGCGGAGGAATGTCTGTAACTGGAGAGCAGCGCCTTAAATCTGTTTTGCACGATCCATCTTTCTTTAGTGTAGGTCTGGCCCCGTCATCAATCTACTGGAATACATCAGGCATTGTTGGGAGGAAAGCTTGGATGATCCATGCGCCATTCATTTCCACGCAGGGCAGTCTCTGGAAAAAAAAAGTCTGTATAAACCAGGGTCTTTTTCATATAAAAACAAATGGTTATTCTTGCTTTTCAACCATTCAAACCACAGCTTTACCAGTCATTGTGTCAGCCAATGAAGCAACTTTGTCTCGAAGTGCTGCAAAAGCAGTCCACTGCATCACAAGTGGAATCTGACACCCCCAGTCAACTGTCTGTCTGTTATGCTTTGGGTTCAGCTCCACTATCCATTGATGAAGATCTGATAATCATAAAATTCAGCAGCTACTGCCCAGCCAAGAAGTGGAGGAGACACTCGCCTCTTCTTCCACTAGCCGGTAATTAGTGATGAGGAGAGTGTCGTGGGAGGAGGTGTTGCAAGCCGAGGTAGTGGAAGAGGGTCCCTGGAGTCTGCGGCGGTGGCAGCGGCAGCAGCAGCAGCAGCAGATTATTGCGGACTGTTGTTCGGAAAAATCAGCTACTCAGCGATGTGGCAGTGTTTCATGCAGCATCCTGTGGAGAAAAAGTAGGTTAGTTAGTGTATATACATAAAATTATGAATAGACAAATGCAATAGTATTGCCAAAGTGAAGTTTTGTTTGAGGGTGTGTTTCCACCTTGTAATTAAATCAGAAACAACTAGCTATCATTTGCCTCTGAATAATTAGCCCTCAAAAATTCTTGGAATTTTTAATCTTGATGTCTGAGGGATTTCTCCTCTCAGACAGCGTCACCATAAGTCCAGCCTGCTGCATTACACTTGGAAGAACATCTTGTTTGCGCTGCGACAAGGAAGCCAGAGTCATGCGTCCTGACATGGCACACGTGTTCAGTCTAGTTTTGAAGTCTTGCCCCCATCTGAAAGAACAACAGGAAAGAAAGTTAGCATGCACTTCTGGCACTCCTACACCACCAAGCACAACCTTATTGAGCCTCAGCGTCACAACGGTGTACCCCACCATAGTCTGATTTGCGATGTTTCCACCCGTTGGAATTCCACCCTCCATATGCAGGATCCACTATAGCAGTGGTCCCCAACCCTGTCCTCAAAGCCCACCAACAGGCCAGGTTTTGCAGATCTCCACAAAGATGCACAGGTGGAGTAATTAGTGCAGCTGCAGAGCAATAGAGCTGGCTATTTGGAGATCCAAAAAACATGACATGTTGGTGGGCCTCGAGGACAGGGTTGAGGACCACTGCACTATAGGAACAGAGAAAAGCCATCACGGATTTCTGGATGATCCAAACGGATAGGGGGACACCCCTGTGTAAATTCAATGTAAACCATTGGCAGCTCATACGTGACACCGACCGTTTGCTCAGGCCCTTTGAGGAAGCTACGTTATTAGTCAGTTGCCAGGACTATGAGATGAACGATGAGATTCCACTGCTTTATGTACTACAACACATGTTGGAAAGCATGGCTGGTCAGGGCACTGGAGACATGGCACATACATTTCACAGCCACATGAAGCCTGTGGGGGCTGAAGTGGAGGAAGAGGAGGGGGTGGGGCACAGCAAACCACAGTTTAGGTTTCACAAAATGACCATTTTATCTAGTCATCTGACAGGAGAGGAAGAGCAGGAGCAGCCACAGGAGCTAGAGGGTTGTGAGGAAGGCGAGACAGATTTACACAGGGGCTGCTCTATATTATGCTGCAAAATGGCAAATTTACCTCAAAATATAAGCTATTGCCCCTCAGATTTACACAGGGGCTGCTCCATATAATGGTGCAAAACCATGAATTTACCTCATAATATAAACTATTGCCCCTCAGATTTACACAGGGGCTGCTCTATATTATGCTGCAAAATGGCAAATTAACCTCACAATATAAGCTATTGCCCCTCAGATTTACACAGGGCCTGCTCTATATAACGAAGCAAAATGGCAAATTTACCTCACTATATAAGCTATTGCCCCTCAGATTTACACAGGGGCTGCTCTATATTATGCTGCAAAATGGCAAATTAACCTCACAATATAAGCTATTGCAGCTCTATATAAATAAAAATAAATAAATAAAAAAAGGGCCTGTAGAAGCTTATTTAGTATAACAGATAGGGTGACATGTGCTGGTTTGGGATGCCCATATGGGCTAGTGTTTTGGCAGCAGTACAAAAACCAATGCAAAATGCAATAGCTTAATAAAGCTGATGCTGATCAACGCTTATTTAGTATAACAGATGGGGTGCAACATGCAGGTTTGGGATGCCCTGCGGCCTGGTGTATTTAAAGCAGACCAAAACCAATTCAAAATGCAATAACTTAATAAAGCTGAGGCTGTAGATGCTTATTTAGTATAAACAGGTAGGGTGCAAGGTGCAGCTTTGGGGTGCCCTGTGGCCTGGTTAAATGAAAGCAGTCAAAAAGGAAGTGCAAACTGAAGTAGCTTAATGAAGCTGATGCTGATCAACGCTTATGTTGTATACCAGATAGGGTGCAAGGTGCAGCTTTGGGGTGCCCTGCGGCCTGGTTTATTAAAAGCAGTCAAAAACAAGTGCAAACTGAAGTAGCTTAATAAAGCAGCTGATGCTGATCAACGCTTATGTTGTATAACAGATAGGGTTAAAATAGCATGTGCCTTGGGATGCCCGTGTGGCCTGTTATATTTCAAGCTGAACAAAAAGTAACAATAATCCAAGTATGAGACATAATTTTGACCTTCTTTACAGCGCCATACTTTGAAAAAAAAACCTTAATTTCATGCCGATCAATCCAAAGGTCAATGCCCCTAACAAAAATAGTGTTCGGCATAAGTTTTCCTTCTGGAAGGACGTAACCTATAGTTTACATGGTTGGGGTAGGTTATCTTACAAATTGGGATACCCCAGGCAGCAGTGTCATTGAAAGAGACAGATTGTAATGCAGGCCATACGCAAGCAGAGAAACTCAGGCTACAACAGGCCTATTTAGTTTACATGGTTGGGGTAGGTTATCTTACAAATTGGGATACCCCACTGTATATGAAACCGAATATAAATGCACACCCAAAAGTGGACAATCAGCCTCCAAGAGGCCTGCTTAGTTTAAATAAGAGAGCTGCTTAGCTTAAATAAGAGAGCTGCTTAGTGTAAATTAGAGGCATGCTTAGTTTAAATAAGAGAGCTGCTTAGTGTAAATAAGAGGCCTGCTTAGTTTAAATGAGAGAGCTGCTTAGTATGGTAGGTAGGTTATGTTATGTTACAGAATGGGATGCCCCAAAGCTGACTTGAGATCAGTATATATGCACACAGCAGCAGTGTGTAAGCAGGCTCATACAGGCCATATTTCTTTAAATAACTGTGCAGCTTACAGTAAATGCAGAGGCTAATGGTATGTTACAGAATGGGATGCCCCAAGCAGACTTGAGATCAGTATATATGCACACAGCAACAGTGTGTTAGCAGGCTCATACAGGCCAAATTTCTTTAAATAACTGTGCAGCTTACAGTAAATACAGAGGCTAATGGTATGTTACAGAATGGGATGCCCCAAGCTGACTTGAGATCAGTATATATGCACACAGCAGCAGTGTGTAAGCAGGCTCATACAGGCCATATTTCTTTAAATAACTGTGCAGCTTACAGTAAATGCAGAGGCTAATGGTATGTTACAGAATGGGATGCCCCAAGCAGACTTGAGATCAGTATATATGCACACAGCAGCAGTGTGTTAGCAGGCTCATACAGGCCAAATTTCTTTAAATAACTGTGCAGCTTACAGTAAATACAGAGGCTAATGGTATGTTACAGAATGGGATGCCCCAAGCTGACTTGAGATCAGTATATATGCACACAGCAGCAGTGTGTTAGCAGGCTCATACAGGCCAAATTTCTTTAAATAACTGTGCAGCTTACAGTAAATGCAGAGGCTAATGGTATGTTACAGAATGGGATGCCCCAAGCAGACTTGAGATCAGTATATATGCACACAGCAGCAGTGTGTTAGCAGGCTCATACAGGCCAATTTTCTTTAAATAACTGTGCAGCTTACAGTAAATGCAGAGGCTAATGGTATGTTACAGAATGGGATGCCCCAAAGCTGACTTGAGATCAGTATATATGCACACAGCAGCAGTGTGTTAGCAGGCTCATACAGGCCAAATTTCTTTAAATAACTGTGCAGCTTACAGTAAATGCAGAGGCTAATGGTATGTTACAGAATGGGATGCCCCAAAGCTGACTTGAGATCAGTATATATGCACACAGCAGCAGTGTGTAAGCAAGCTCATACAGGCCAAATTTCTTTAAATAACTGTACAGCTTACAGTAAATGCAGAGGCTAATGGTATGTTAAATAATGGGATGCCCCAAGCAGACTTGAGATCAGTATATATGCACACAGCAGCAGTGTGTTAGCAGGCTCATACAGGCCAAATTTCTTTAAATAACTGTGCAGCTTACAGTAAATGCAGAGGCTAATGGTATGTTACAGAATGGGATGCCCCAAAGCTGACTTGAGATCAGTATATATGCACACAGCAGCAGTGTGTAAGCAGGCTCATACAGGCCAAATTTCTTTAAATAACTGTGCAGCTTACAGTAAATGCAGAGGCTAATGGTATGTTACAGAATGGGATGCCCCAAGCAGACTTGAGATCAGTATATATGCACACAGCAGCAGTGTGTTAGCAGGCTCATACAGGCCAAATTTCTTTAAATAACTGTGCAGCTTACAGTAAATGCAGAGGCTAATGGTATGTTACAGAATGGGATGCCCCAAGCAGACTTTAGATCAGTATATATGCACACAGCAGCAGTGTGTTAGCAGGCTCATACAGGCCAAATTTCTTTAAATAACTGTGCAGCTTACAGTAAATACAGAGGCTAATGGTATGTTACAGAATGGGATGCCCCAAAGCTGACTTGAGATCAGTATATATGCACACAGCAGCAGTGTGTAAGCAGGCTCATACAGGCCAAATTTCTTTAAATAACTGTGCAGCTTACAGTAAATGCAGAGGCTAATGGTATGTTACAGAATGGGATGCCCCAAGCAGACTTGAGATCAGTATATATGCACACAGCAGCAGTGTGTTAGCAGGCTCATACAGGCCAAATTTCTTTAAATAACTGTGCAGCTTACAGTAAATGCAGAGGCTAATGGTATGTTACAGAATGGGATGCCCCAAAAACCAGAGAGCACCTGGCAGGCAGCAGTAAGACTATGCACAGCAAAAGTGTCTTTATCAGGCCTAATTTCAATTAGAATAGGTGCAAATGGTTAGGTTCTTAAATAGAGGCTGGTGTAGTCACAGAATGGGATGCCCCAAAAAGGAGTGCACCTGGCAGGGACCAGTAGTGCTATGCACAGCAAAAGTGTCTTTATCAGGCCTAATTTCAATTAGAATAGGTGCAAATGGTTATATGGTCTTAAATAGAGGCTGCTGTAGTCACAGAATGGGATGCCCCAAAAAGGAGTGCACCTGGCAGGGACCAGTAGTGCTATGCACAGCAAAAATGTCTTTATCAGGCCTAATTTCAATTAGAATAGGTGCAAATGGTTATATGGTCTTAAATAGAGGCTGCTGTAGTCACAGAATGGGATGCCCCAAAAAGGAGTACACCTGGCAGGGACCAGTAGTGCTATGCACAGCAAAAGTGTCTTTATCAGGCCTAATTTCAATTAGAATTGGTGCAAATGGTTATATGGTCTTAAATAGAGGCTGCTGTAGTCACAGAATGGGATGCCCCAAAAAGAAGTGCACCTGGCAGGGTCCAGTAGTGCTATGCCCAGCAAAAGTGTCTTTATCAGGCCTAATTTCAATTAGAATAAGTGCAAATGGTTATATGGTCTTAAATAGAGGCTGCTGTAGTCACAGAATGGGATGCCCCAAAAACCAGCAGTGCACCTGGCAGGGACAAGTAGTGCTATGCACAGCAAAAGTGTCTTCATCAGGCCTAATTTCAATTAGAATAAGTGCAAATGGTTATATGGTCTTAAATAGAGGCTGCTGTAGTCACAGAATGGGATGCCCCAAAAACAGGAGTGCACCTGGCAGGGACCAGTAGTGCTATGCACAGCAAAAGTGTCTTTATCAGGCCTAATTTCAATTAGAATAAGTGCAAATGGTTATATGGTCTTAAATAGAGGCTGCTGTAGTCACAGAATGGGATGCCCCAAAAACCAGCAGTGCACCTGGCAGGGACAAGTAGTGCTATGCACAGCAAAAGTGTCTTTATCAGGCCTAATTTCAATTAGAATAAGTGCAAATGGTTATATGGTCTTAAATAGAGGCTGCTGTAGTCACAGAATGGGATTCCCCAAAAACCAGCAGTGCACCTGGCAGGGACAAGTAGTGCTATGCACAGCAAAAGTGTCTTTATCAGGCCTATTTTCAATTAGAATAAGTGCAAATGGTTATATGGTCTTAAATAGAGGCTGCTGTAGTCACAGAATGGGATGCCCCAAAAACCAGCAGTGCACCTGGCAGGGACAAGTAGTGCTATGCACAGCAAAAGTGTCTTTATCAGGCCTAATTTCAATTAGAATAAGTGCAAATGGTTATATGGTCTTAAATAGAGGCTGCTGTAGTCACAGAATGGGATGCCCCAAAAACCAGCAGTGCACCTGGCAGGGACAAGTAGTGCTATGCACAGCAAAAGTGTCTTTATCAGGCCTAATTTCAATTAGAATAAGTGCAAATGGTTATATGGTCTTAAATAGAGGCTGGTGTAGTCACAGAATGGGATGCCTCACAGCAGACTTAAGATCAGTTCAGTATATATGCACAGTTAGTTAGTATAAGCAGCCTGAAAATGCTAACAAAGCCTGTCAGCCAGCCAGTAACAAACACTCAGGCTGGATGAAAAAAAAAAAAATCTCCCTGTGACTGCCTCCGATTTTTCCTAACTTTCCCTGTTTTTCGCTGACTTTCTGTCTGTCTCCTGCCTGTCTCCTGCCTGTCTCCAGCCTGTCCCTGTCTGTCCCTGCCTGTCTAACTGCTTCTCTCCCTCACTACAGCGTTCTGTCTCTCACGAATGCAATAGAGAAATGAGGAAGGAAAAGCAAAATGGCCGCCTTAAATAGCGCTGTGACGTCACCGGGCTTGCTGGCTGCTGATAGGCTGCATGTGACTGTCCCAGCATACACTGCCCCACCTTACATGTCTGGACATGTCCCGTCCGCCATCTTAGAATGCCTGTAAATGTAAATGAATGGATGTTAAAGGAAAACTTCGAGCGATCGAATCGCGGGGAAATTCGGATTCGATCCGAATCGAATTTTTCATGAAATTCGGATCGAATCCGGGTTCGTCCGGATCGATTCGCTCATCCCTAATCACAGTGGCACCCCCCTTATCAGCCGGTTTAATAACAATTGTCACATCATCCTTCAGTGTTGACAACGCTTGTCTCTCTTTTTTGTTTAAATTATATTTCTGTTTACCTGATGGGGGGTGCCACTTGATCATCGATACATCCCTCTGTACCATTCTTATGTAAGCTTCTACCGCGTGGAACTGTTGTGGCGGCTGCCATTTACTCTTCTGTTTACAATTCGTCAGGTCCACCCCAACGGGGAGACCCATTATTTGTGTCGGTCTTGAAATCCGCTGTGGTTGTAATTCTGTTTGTGGAGAATTGAAAACATACGGAAGAAATTTTGAAGTTCAACATCCAATTCCAGTGGGTTCCCAAGGTAGGTGGGTACAAATCCCAACCCCCTATTGAGAACCTTCTCCTCCTCCACTGAAATTGGTCTACTCTAAATATTCACCACTAAGTTATCCTCCCTGTCTTTGTTTTGCTTCTGGTAATTCGTTGAGGACCTCCCTCCTCTCTTACCCCGTCTTGTGGGTTTTTTCTTTGTAAACGATTGCCTCTGCTGTCTAAAAAACGTTTCGAGTCATTCCCTGATGAATTACTTGACTCCGAGTCAGATGAACCATGTTGCCGATGTTGATTGAAATATTTAAAAGGTCTTATCTCCCTCCAATTGTAAATCCTATTTGATTCGTAATCTAAAATATCTCTTTTATATTTATTTAATTTTGTATCAGTATCATTCAGAGACTCTGACTAGAAAATTAAATAAATATAAAAGAGATATTTTAGAGGTCCTCAACGAATTACCAGAAGCAAAACAAAGACAGGGAGGATAACTTAGTGGTGAATATTTCGAGTAGACCAATTTCAGTGGAGGAGGAGAAGGTTCTCAATAGGGGGTTGGGATTTGTACCCACCTACCTTGGGAACCCACTGGAATTGGATGTTGAACTTCAAAATTTCTTCCGTATGTTGCGTATTAAAGCTTTTTTCAATTCTCCACGAACAGAATTACAACCACAGCAGATTTCAAGACCGACACAAATAATGGGTCTCCCCGTTGGGGTGGACCTGACGAATTGTAAACGGAAGAGTAAATGGCAGCCGCCACAACAGTTCCACGCGGTAGAAACTTACATAAGAATGGTACAGAGGGATGTATCGATTATCAAGTGGCACCCCCTATCAGGTAAACAGAAATATAATTTAAACAAAAAAGAGAGACAAGCGTTGTCAACACTGAAGGATGATGTAACAATTGTTATTAAACCGGCTGATAAGGGGGGTGCCACTGTGATCATGGATAGATCCCTCTATGAACAAGAAATTGAGACTCAATTAGCTGACATAAATGTGTATTGTAAACTGAGTAGGGATCCTCTTTTGGAGATTAAAAAGGAAATAGACCAGATTGTAATGGAGGCCTTTGACACTGAGTTGATAGATAAACAATTGAAAGATTTTCTAATCACTTCTGCTCCTGTTACCCCGGTTTTCTATATTTTACCAAAGATCCACAAGAATATAGAGAAACCACCAGGGCGCCCAATAGTGGCAGGTATACAATCGGTATTTCAGTCAAACGCAGTATTTTTAGATCGGGTGTTGCAACCGAAAGTATTATCCATACCGTCATTCCTCCTAGATACAGGGGATTTCCTGAATAAAATATCAGGTTTAGGAGAGCTACCAGCAAACTGCATTCTATGCACGATGGATGTAAATAGCCTGTACACCTCGATTCCCCACCATTTGGGGATAGAGGTGATTGAAGAGGTTTTGGAGGACATGGGATTAGAAACAAATGCCATAGAATTCTTGGTTAAATTGTTGCGGATGGTACTAACGAAAAATTACTTTTATTACAATGGGCAGTTTTTTCAACAATTACAAGGTACGGCGATGGGGTCCAATGTGGCCCCATCTTATGCCAACCTTTTTATGGCATCGTTTGAAAGAAAATATGTATATACTCACCCTCTTTTTGCTGCACACATCTTATTGTGGTTTCGTTTTATCGACGATATCTTCTTTGTGTGGAAGGGCCCAGTAGAGGCACTTTGTGTCTTCAAGGATGAGTTAGATCATTATCTTCCGTCCATTTAATTTACGATTGAATATAGTACAAAGCAGGTCCATTTTTTGGATGTCAATGTGGGCCTCCAATCAAATATGATTGTGACTGATATATTTCGGAAACCCACAGATAGAAATACTTATCTTCAATTCAATAGTTTTCATCCTAATGTGCAAAAAAGGGGGATCCCTTATAGTCAGTTTCTGAGATTAAGAAGGATTGTAGATGGTGATGAGAAATTCCAGGAACGGGCTTTAGATATGACAAAGAATTTTAGAGCAAGGGGTTATCCAGAACAATTAGTAGAAAGGGCAAGGCTTAAGGCAACCCTAGTACAACGGGAATCGTTACTAAAATATAACCCTAAAAAAACATCGGATAGAATAGCAATGGTCACGACCTATAATATACATAGTCAGCACATTAGGAGAATTGTTAAGAGACATTGGCCTATTCTAACGAGTGATCCTTTATTTAAGGACATTTTTTCTGCCCCTCCTCTATTCACATACAAGCGACCAAAAAACATCAGAGACCATTTGATTAGGGCAGACTCCGAATTAAGAAATAAAGATGGTGAGAGAAATTTATTAGGTCTCCCTAAACCCACAGGGATGCATATCTGTGGGCACTGTGTACAATGCAGTTATGCAATAAAGGATAAACAGTTCTTTCATCCACGATCAGGTAGGAAATATGAGATAAAAGAGTTTGTGAATTGCTCCTCCACTATGGTAGTGTATATATTGAAATGTCCCTGTGGAATGCTGTATGTGGGACAAACTACTAGGGAAGTACGTCAGAGAATATGTGAACATAGATCAGCAATTAGGAGAGGTGATCCATTATCTCCAGTAGCGAGGCATTTTTTAACTGAAGGACATATGGCTCGATGCAGAGCCTCCCCGTTCAGTTCCCCCGTGCGTTTCCCCATTGGTTTTGGGCTTTGATCGGGTCAGGAAAGGGTGCTACGTTGATTTTAGTGTGCGTTTATGCGCTCAGGTGTGCGCTCAGCCGCCTTTCCGATTGTCGGCTCGCACTAGGCTGTTTCCCGGCAAAACGGACGCCTCGTTCATTGTTCCGTTTTTTTCAGTGATGCAGAGCCTTGTTTTCCAATTGAAATCACCCTAATGAAGCGGGGCCGCCGAGCCTTCACTTACGGCAAGTCAGAGCAGCCGTATTTGCACTCGGGCAATAATATGCAGTCCTGTTGGAGCACATCAGCGGCGCCAGCTCCGCGGTCTTGTCCTGCTGAGTATGGCAGAAACCAGGCTGCACCTATTTGAGCTCACCCGCCTTACTGGGTATGTGTATGAAACTTGTATTGGTTGCCCACCCTGTCTTTTATTTTTTTTTCCCCTTAACACACTATTTGGCAATTTTTTTGTTAGTATATTTTTAGCCTAATTTTTTAACTTTAAATTAAATGGGTAAAGTGATCGAACCCTATTGCGTCATGTTCTTGCCCTCTTATGTAAGTAGTATTCCCCAGACTTTTTTAATGAGTGTACAGGTTGGATGTGCATGTATGCTCATTACAAATGTCCTTTACTCCAACCCTACCCCGCTCACCTATTTGTCCCTCTTTTCTATTGTTGCAATGCACACCTTTTTTAATCTTTATTTTGTTTGTGTTTTTTTTGTTTTTGGGGGGGGGGGGGGGGGAGACTCTGGCTATCCTTTGCTCCCCTGGCTGCTGACCCCAATCCTGCACCCATCTTCACAGGCAGAGGAGCCCTACAATACTGCCCCCAGGAGGACTCGCTCTGTGGTGGAGCGAGCCTTTGGTCTCTTGAAGATGAGGTTCCGTTGTCTTGATCAGACTGGGGGGGCACTACAATATACGGCTGCAAAGGTCATTAAACTAATCATGGCTTGTTCCGCTTTAAGAGAGGGAGTCTGCCATTTCTGAGTAAAGTCTCAGTAAAAAGGGTTTCACACAGTGGGGCATCCCGATCTGGGATTTCCAGGGGGAAGACCAGTGGCCGCTCTGGGTTTTGTTCTGCTTTATGTGAGGGAACCTGTGTTACTTTAATAATAATGTAAAGGAGGTGGGTTATTCCACCCTAACCTGATTTGGTCATGATGTTTTAAAGCAGGCCAAAACCCATGTAACCCAGCCCTTTGGAGTGTGAAGGAATCCAGGGCTGGGTTACAGGCATCATGTCTCTGGGGCATTCCAATTTGGGATGTCCTGCACGTCACTGCGGGGAAACGTCAGAGCTATACCAGGAGCTATGCCATCTTTACGCAGGAGCAGGACGACATCATAATGGATGTGTGTATGCGAGCGTGCGTTTATGTGCGCGCACACATTCCTTATAATAAAAAAAAAACAGTGCAAGAATAGTCTGAAACAACTTAGTTTGTCACGTTACATACCAGCCCACCTTAGTTTAACCCATGTACGCAGCTACAAACTAGGCTACATGCAGATAGAAGAACTAGGGCAATGTGAGGCAGAAAAAGGTTAATAAAGTGACTTTAGTTAGGCCAGGAAACTTGTTAATGTATTTGGTGGATTAATGGTGGGTCCTTGTATCTTTTTATAACAGATGATGCTGCGGAATCGTTTTTTAAGAGTTTGGGCTTTTCATTAAATCACGCTGAAGGTCCGGTTTAAAAAGTGGCCAAAAAAAAACACGCCCAACCAAACCATAAAAACAATGCTAAACTAATGTTGTTTATCATTCACAGATACTAGAAAACCACAGGCACAGGACCCCGAGGCCTAATGTTTTTTATTTTGCATTAAAATTTTAATTGTTTTTTAGTTTTGGCAAAAAATAAAAAAATATGAAAAATCCAAATTCCCCCCCAAAAAAACAACGTTTGAATTAAAAACAAATAAAAAGATTTGGTGTGTTGTCTTTCCTGCAAATGTACAATCATACAACATCATCACACATTTACATGACACAAAAGGTTTAGATATGGGACAATAAATCAAAAACAATCAGAAAGAATTAAGGTATGCATTAATGGCAAGAAAAAAGGAACAACAAAAATTTAACAGAAATATATATATATATGTGTCAAATTGGCAGTTGGTGCCATATGCATATTAAAATGGAGGTTTAGGGATGTGCGCTTGCGTGTAGCCAGATTGGCAACTGAAGAGCCATGGAGATGTAAGTATACTTGCTCAAACCACCAAAATGGAAGGTCAAATACGACGGAAACTAAGCAGGTACGTTCAAAAAGGCAGGAAAAATCTGGGAAAAACGGGCCGCCCGTGTGAACGTGAACGGGAGCCCCGATCAAATTGAAGGCACCCGAGAGAGCAAAAAAAGCTTTCCGAGTAAAGTGAAATTGACGGATCAGTTAGGGAGCCATTCCGACGGAGGCTCTGCATCACATTTGAGCCACGATTCAAACGGGAGACCCGGACAATCGGAGGGTTTTAAGGGAAGTTCAGAGGAGGCTCTGCATCAGGCCCATAATGTTTCACAATTAAGGTTTATGGTTATAGAAAAAGTCCAACCTTCCAAAAGGGGTGGTGATATTAGGAGGAAATTATCCCAGAGGGAGTTATTCTGGATATATAAACTTGACACCTTGGCCCCCCGAGGATTGAATGAAGAATGTGATTTCTCTTCCTTTTTGTGAAACTATATATATTGATTGAGGATATATTAATTAATTAAGTTTTTGTAAAAGTAATCTAGGTCCACTTGAAGGTTTAAGGTGGGGGTATAGTATGTGGGAGATAGATGTGTTTTCCAGAATGTATATATGCATAATTTGTAGAAGTTGGAAATATTACACAAGTCCACCGATAAATAACACTAATACAATATTGTTTATTAATTGTTGTAGATTGAAGTATGAGTATGGAGGATATTAAGACATGTGCACCCCCATGAAAATGGAGAATGAGTATGAAGACCTCAGAACCCGGAGAATGCTATATGCCATACGCTGTATATAACATCAGACTTACATTGTGTGCGGCGGTGATTGCATTTAATGGTATTGACTGACGGGGTGGGCCCCGTGCGCTTGCGCGCCTCCATGTTGTGAGTGGCAAGGTTAGCCATCGCAATTCATGGTTGGCGCTCACGCTGGGACCGTCTCTGCGCAGGAAGTGATGCGGTATGACGCGGCGGAGCCACCACGTCATCACGCATCACGTGGCGCCAGGGGGAGAGGCACCAGAGGTATTTAAACAAAGGAGCGAGCGGAGGAACAACAGACCTCTGAGGAAGGGCCACGTGGGCCCAAAACGGCCGTCAGGTAGTGTGCGTTATATCGGGAGGACTTGAACACAGGTTTGATGAATGACAGTTTTATGTGTATGTGCGCATTCATTGTATATATTGTCACTTTGAGGTGACTAAGGGGGATGTGCAATAGGCTATCATGGGTTATGTGCAATATATTGTATCATGCTGAATCTTGTTTACCTTATAAGTAACCTTATAAGTAAAAAAAAAAAAAAAAAAAAAAAAAAAAAAAAATTATAAGTAACAATGTATATATAATCTGTAGCAAGCACTTATCACTTTAGTCTATTGATGTTACATCCCTGTATCTGGATATACCGTGATTAGACAAACAGCTGAAAACTTATCTGGATGGGATAAAAAAGAGAGATTACTGCTAGTTACAATAGATGCGTGTTTTATGTATATATATATGTTGGATTGTATAGATTTAGTATAATGTGTAAATAATGATATATGAATTCTTTGATGTAATAAAATATTTTCATGATTGATTTTTAATTATGTGTGCGCTCTTTAATTAAGAAATAATGCTTTACTAAATTAGGGCTAATCCATGGATACCCTGATCTTAAAGTAGCAGCACCCCTTACTTAGTTGTGGCTATGAAGTTAAATTTTTTTGAGTGCTTGACCATTATATATTAAACAGTCCCTCCTTGAAAATATTCCCTCATTGTAAATAGTCCCTCCTTGCAAAGACTCCCTCCTTGCAAACAGTGCATGTGAACCAATGGCCCGTATTTTTCACTTCAAAGTGCAAAGTCCAACATTTTAAAGTGTACTTAAAGTGGACCAGCACCCAGGATTTTGACTATCCTGGGTCTTGGTCCACTTCGGTGAGGCACCCCCGATCGGGGTGCCCCGCTGTGTGAAACCCCCCCGATCACCCTAAAAACTCACCTCTCCCCACTCCCAGCGCCGACGGACAAGCGGACGGACAAGCGATTTGATAGCCACTTGTCCGTGGCTCCTCCGCCGCCGAGATCGGGATGTCCCGCGGGGTGAAACCCCCCAAAACCCCCAAACCCCCTTACCTTAGTTTCGGCGGCGGCCGGCCGCCGCCTCCCTCGCGCCCCTCTAGGCGTGCGCGGCCCCGCGCTGGCCGTCTGTGAATGGCCGGCGCGGGGGCGCGCGCGTCAAGAGGAAACTAAGGTAAGGGGGTTTGGGGGTTTTGGGGGGGGTTTCACCCCGCGGGACATCCCGATCTCGGATGTCCCGCGGGGAGGGAGGTCATCGGCCCGGGAATCTTATAGATCCCGAGGGTGATGGTCCACTTTAAAATTGAACAAGTAAATCAAAACTTTTAAGGGTCTAACATACATCTCCTTTTGGTCTGCACTTAAATATAATGTAGTTGCTTGTTGTTATTTGTCTTGCTATACATGTTTGATTTAGGGTGTTAAAAGTTAGTGTTTGACTAATTTCCCAAGCGTTACTGATGTTTTTTTCTCACTTTTTTCCCAGGAACCGCAAAATGGGCCACTCACTGAAGGTGCAAGCAGTGGTGGCCCAGGACATGCGCTTTCTTAGCGTCCTTGCAGGCTACCCTGGCTCATCCCATGACGCCTACATCCTTAGAAGATCAGGATTGTTCCGTCGGTTTGAGTCTGGGGAATTTGCGGGTGCATGGCTCCTTGATAAGTTGATAAGTTGAGTCCAATAACCTCATTAGATTTTCTATGTATGGCTTGGATTTTTGTTTTCTTCACCTTTCTTAAACTATGGCTTTTTCATCACCTTGGGAACATGTGAAACCCGACTGGACCCATTACATTAGCAAAACAAAAAAGCCTGGTAAAATGTTTGTCCTGCATTGTTAAAACTCCAAAGAGTAATTTGAGCCAAATTAGCAAACAGTCTTCCCCACACTTTTCTGTAAATTTGTTTTTGACTTTATAATAGGGTCTGCGCCATCTTTGCTTAGAAGCATTACACTTACTGAGTAGAGGAGAGCGGGACAAAGTGCAGGGGCAGGCTTAGACCTGTTTTGGAGTCAGACAAAGAAGAAAATGGGTCATGCAAACTTAACCCATCCAAGATTGCTGAGCAGCACAGGCCGAAAACAATAGCTCTTAACAGTCTGGCTGATTGCCCAGCATCCGCAATATTATTTCTCTAATTTGGCCCACCATCTATTAGATATGTTTCTTTGTCGCTTTGGCCTGTGCAATATGTATGCTCATGTTTTTTGGACAATGTCACCTAGCTTCTTAATCATGTATTTTGTGCATTTTTGTGCTGAAATGTATGCATTAATCTTTATATTTTTTTTCCTTGAATTTTTCCAGGAGATTCTGGATATCCACTCCTCCCGTGGATGTTGACGCCTGTACTACGGCCACAGAATGCCGCCCAAGAGGCCTATAATAGGGCGCACCGCAAAACCAGGGCAGTGGTGGAGAGGGCCTATGGCCTATTGAAGACCCGATTTAGATGTTTGGACCATACCGGGGGATCCCTTCAGTATGACCCAAAAAAGGTCATAGATATCATGATGGCCTGTGCTGCGCTGCATAATTTTGCTATCTTGCAGCGGGTCCCCCGGTATGTGGATTTGCCACCCTCTCCACCCGCCGATGACCCAGAGGACGCCTATGTTGGGCAGCACAGTGCGTCTGGCCAAGCCGTCCGTGCTAATTTAATAGCAACACATTTTGCTTAATTGTTTTCTCCTTTTTTTTGTTTGTTTTTACATTGTTTGCTGTGATTGCTTTGTGCCATTTGTTTGTTTATTTTGGTTTGATTAAGAACAAAACAATAATGAATAAATTACCCAAACCAACAACAATGTATTTATCCTCTTTTTAGAATATTTGTGTGTGTTGGTTTTTGGGGCTACTTTAAGTCATATTTTTTAACCAAAAACCGACAGACATTAACTTAGTCATAAACACGTTTGTTTAATTTTTGAAGGTTGAATTTTGAAAACATCAGAATTGTAGGTGATGGTCACTCAAATAGTTAGGGGGAATACATGTGTCAGGGTCCACTCACCTGTCAGGCTCCACTCACCCGTTCCTCGCTCCAGCGGCGTCCCCATAGCGCGGCCGCCCGCTGCGCGGCTTCCCGCCCGACAGCCACGGCGAGCGGCGGCTTCTGCAGCCGTGCGCGCGCCTCCCCGTCCTCAGGCCGGCGGTCCCGGCTTCCTCACACGTGCTCGCGCACGCGCGCGAGCACGTTCTGTTTATGCCCTCCGGCGGCGCTGCTCCCAGCGCGGCCGCCGGAGGATTTATTAATTAAAGGGACAGGTGTGGTAGGGGCAGTGCGGGGTTGCTGAAGGGCCAATGAGCCCTGGGTTCAGTGGGGCTTACGCCCCCCTCCTGTTGTGCTCTCCTTGTTCTGGCCAATCATTAGTATTATCCTGTGTGCACCAATCACAATACCTTCCCTCCTATGTCTGTCCCTATAAAGCTCTTTTCCCCGCAGTTGCTTGTTGCCTGTGATAGCGCCTAGACCCTAGCCATTGTTTATCCCTGATATTGATCCATTCCTGTTGCCGACCCTCGCTTGTTTGACCATCCTTGATCTCCATTCCTGTTGCCGACCCTCGCTTGTTTGACCATCCTTGATCTCCATTCCTGTTGCCGACCCTCGCTTGTTTGACCATCCTCGATCTTCCCTCCTGTTGCCGACCCTTGCCTGTCCTTGGACTTCCACCTTACGCTCACATACCGGCTACCCGATTCCACTTCCAGCCGCGGGCTCTCCAGTACTCTGTACCGTAAGACCTCAACCTTTGAGCCATAAAGTCCTGGGGGCAACCGATCCCGAGCAGGCGTGTTCTGCGTCTCGGCAAGCGGGGGCTTCTATAGGTGAAGCTGGCTGCGGAGATTGGGGGTTGAGGTCCTTACCAAGAGAGCTGGAGTTGTCCAAGTGGTAAATTGTGGTTCCGGGAGCGTGATATTATCACAGGCCTTCATGGATGACCTGGTACAGCAAGTATAGGCTATGGCCACAGCTATAAATCAACTTGCCCAGAGAGTGGCCAATCAAGAAACCAGGCAAATTCCTGCATCCGCTGTACCACCTCACGTGTCGGAGCCGAAGGTCCCGTTACCGGAGAAATTTTTTGGAGACCGATCCAGATTCTCCAATTTTAAAAATTCCTGCGAGCTGTACTTCAGATTGAGACCTGGATCCTCGGGCACCGAGACCCAATGGGTGGGGTTAGTTATCTCCCTTTTGCAAGGAGATCCCCAATCATGGGCTTTTAGCCTGCCTCCCGATGATGCTGCCCTGCACTCCGTTACTTCCTTTTTTCAGGCTATGGGTGTGTTATATGCCGACCCAGACCAGCAGTCCACAGCCGAAAATAGGCTTCGGGCCTTGAAGCAAGGTCGGAATACTGCCGAAGATTACAGTTCTGAATTCCGGCGGTGGGCAGTAGACTCCAGATGGAATGACCCAGCCCTGTGTAGCCAGTTCCGTATGGGTCTATCAGAGGGTATCAAGGACGCTTTGGTCAATTTCCCTACACCGGCAGATCTAGACCAGCTAATGCAGGTCTCCATCAAAATAGATCGGTGTCTTAGGGAAAGAGCCAGGGAAAGGGTTAGGACTTCCTCGTCCTTTAAGCCATCTCAGTCCCCCAACCCACTCCCTTCCCCTGGGGCAAACACACCTTCTTCCTCACTGGAAGAACCCATGCAGATCGGTAGAGCTCGTCTTACCCAGGACGAGAAGCAGCGTAGACGCTCCATGGGTCTCTGCTTATATTGTGGGAATCCGGGACATTTTGCTAGGTCCTGTCCTAACAAGGGATACTCGGCGGGAAACTTCCTCGCCTAGATCAGGAGGGGAGTACTGATCTAGGTGAGTCCGTTAATTACTCTCACTTGAATAAAATGTTAATCCCCATAGAGCTTTCTTGGGGACCTTCCAAACGGGCAGTATCCGCCTTTATTGACAGTGGAGCTGCAGGTAATTGATCTCCGTCCTGGGGATTCCGTTGGTACCCCTTGGAAAATCTCTACAGGTTCTAGCCCTAAATGGGAAGGCCATCCAGGGAGGTCCGGTTAGTACCAAGACCCCACCTCTCAATTTAATCGTTGGCTCTTCTCACTCTGAATATATCGAGTTCTTGGTTTTTGACTGTCCAGAAACCCCGTTAGTACTGGGATATCCTTGGTTAAAACTCCACAACCCCATTTTAGACTGGCAGACTGGGGATTTAGTGAGGTGGAGTAATTACTGCAAGACACATTGTTTTTCCACTGCCCTCAAAAGTTTTCAGATGCTGCCACAGGGATTGCCTCAGCCTTACGCAGATTGGGCTGATGTTTTTTCCGAACGTTCTGCAGATTCCCTTCCCCCTCATAGGCCCTATGACTGCCCCATTGACCTGCTCCCCGGGACCATCCCTCCTAGAGGGAAAATTTATAATCTCACTCGGCCGGAAGAACTGGCCATGAAGGAGTACATCTCCGAGAATTTAAGCAAGGGGTTCATCCGTCCTTCAACATCACCTGCGGGGGCTGGCTTCTTTTTTGTGGAGAAAAAAGATGGCGGTTTAAGGCCTTGCATAGACTACAGAGCCCTGAATAAGATCACGGTAAAAAAACGGTATCCCCTTCCCTTGATTGGGGATTTATTTAATCAAGTAGTAGGAGCTTGGGTGTTCACCAAGTTAGACCTAAAGGGGGCCTACAACCTGATTCGTATTCGGCAAGGGGATGAGTGGAAAACTGCATTCAATGTTAAAGATGGTCATTACGAATATCTAGTCATGCCCTTTGGCCTTTGTAATGCCCCTGCGGTCTTCCAAGACTTCGTTAATGATGTCTTCCGAGACTATTTGGGCAGATTCATGGTAATTTATTTGGATGATATCCTCATTTTCTCTAAGTCTTTGTCCGAACATAGACTGCATGTGAAAATGGTACTTCAAAAACTAAGAGAGAATAACTTGTATGCAAAGATTTCTAAATGTATGTTTGAGGTCACCACCGTTCCCTTTTTGGGTTATATAATCTCTAGCCAGGGGTTAGAGATGGATGCGGGGAAAGTTTCGGCGGTGCGGGATTGGGTACAACCCAAGACTTTAAAAGAATTACAGCGTTTTTTAGGTTTCGCTAATTTCTATCGACGCTTTATTAAGGGTTTCTCCAAAATTGTTGCTCCTCTCACCAACCTTACTCGCAAGGGCGCCTTCACTGTAAACTGGTCATCTTCGGTCAATGAGGCCTTCCAGACTCTAAAACAGGCTTTTACTTCGGCGCCAGTTTTAGTTCACCCTGACGTTAATAAACCTTTTACCATTGAAGTAGATGCATCTGAGTTGGGTGTGGGGGCGGTGTTGTCGCAATACTCTGGTCATCCTGATCGTTTGCATCCTTGCGCCTACTTCTCACGGAAATTTAGTACCACGGAACTGAACTATGATGTTGGAAACAGGGAGTTATTGGCGATTAAACTGGCTTTTGATGAATGGCGTCACTGGTTGGAGGGGTAATTGTATCCGATCACGGTCTATACTGATCACAAAAACCTCGAGTACATTAGCTCAGCTAAGAGACTGAACTCGCGTCAGGCTCATTGGGCATTATTTTTCTCGCGTTTTAATTTTATAATTACATTTAAGCCAGGAGTAAAAAATTCTAAAGCGGATGCTCTGTCCCGCTTGTTTGGGGATTGTAAGGATCGGGGTGATATGGGTGAACCTATTTTGCCTGTGGGATGTGTGATAGGGGCCTTGCTTCCTGATCTTTCGAATGCCTTGGCGCCATTTCAAAATGAATCCCCTGTAGATGTACCTTTAGGGTGTCAGTTTGTACCACCGCATCTGCGTTCCGATGTAATTCGCGAGTTTCACGATGCCAAAACTGCTGGACATCTAGGAAATCGTAAAACTTTCATTTTAGCCCGACGCCTTGTATGGTGGCCTACTATGCGACGCGATATAACTACCTTTATCGACGCATGTTCTGTTTGTGCACGAAGTAAGGGGGTTCACAAGGCCCCTAGTGGGTGTTTAGTCCCACTTGAGATTCCTAAAGAACCATGGACTCATATCTCTATGGATTTTATTGTAGATTTGCCTCTCTCACATGGGAACACTGTGATTTGGGTGGTCGTCGACCGTTTCAGTAAGATGGCACATTTTATTCCTTTATCTAAGCTACCATCAGCTCCTGAGCTTTCGCGATTATTTATCTCGCACATTTTTCGTATCCATGGCATACCATCTAATATAGTTTCCGATCGGGGTGTGCAATTTACTTCGCGTTTTTGGAAGAACTTCTGTTCTCGCTTGGGGATTCAGATATCTTTGTCTTCTGCTTACCATCCTCAAACCAATGGACAGACAGAGAGAACCAATCAAAGTCTAGAACAGTATTTGCGGTGTTACATTTCCGACGCTCAAGAACAGTGGTCAGAATATATTGACTTCGCGGAATTTGCATACAATAATGCGCCGAGTGAAAGTACCAAAGTTTCTCCGTTTTTCTGCAATTTTGGGAGGAATCCCAGGGCTTCCTCTCTCTCTGGGTCCCCTTCCAATTTAGAATATCTGGACACATGTTCAGGAAGTTCTTAAAACCACTAGTTTAAGATATAAGAAATTTGCTGATCGTCGTAGATCACGGGAACCTACTCTTCAAGTAGGCGATCTGGTTTGGGTCTCCACTAAAAATATTGCGCTCCGTCAACCTTCTAGCAAATTGGGTCCAAAATTCATTGGCCCTTTTCCGATAATCAAGAAGTTGAATAATGTGTCGTTTAAAGTTCAACTACCGCCGACTATGAAAATACCTAACTCTTTCCATGTTTCGTTGTTAAAACCAGCTAAGAACACTCCTCTTGCTGGTCCTTCGCCGATTCTCATTAATAATGAGCCAGAATATGAAGTGAATAAAATCTTAGATTCACGTAGGATTCGCAATTCCTTACAGTATTTGGTTGACTGGGTCGGCTACGGTCCGGAGGAAAGATGCTGGGTGGCAGCAAGAGATGTTCACGCCAAGGCTCTTGTTAAGAAGTTCCATCGTGACAATCCGGGGAAACCTGGTGAGGGTCCGGAGGCCCCTCATGAGAGGGGGGGTAATGTCAGGGTCCACTCACCTGTCAGGCTCCACTCACCCGTTCCTCGCTCCAGCGGTGTCCCCATAGCGCGGCCGCCCGCTGCGCGGCTTCCCGCCCGACAGCCACGGCGAGCGGCGGCTTCTGCAGCCGTGCGCGCGCCTCCCCGTCCTCAGGCCGGCGGTCCCGGCTTCCTCACACGTGCTCGCGCACGCCGCCGGAGGATGAATTAATTAAAGGGACAGGTGTGGTAGGGGCAGTGCGGGGTTGCTGAAGGGCCAATGAGCCCTGGGTTCAGTGGGGCTTACGCCCCCCTCCTGTTGTGCTCTCCTTGTTCTGGCCAATCATTAGTATTATCCTGTGTGCACCAATCACAATACCTTCCCTCCTATGTCTGTCCCTATAAAGCTCTTTTCCCCGCAGTTGCTTGTTGCCTGTGATAGCGCCTAGACCCTAGCCATTGTTTATCCCTGATATTGATCCATTCCTGTTGCCGACCCTCGCTTGTTTGACCATCCTTGATCTCCATTCCTGTTGCCGACCCTCGCTTGTTTGACCATCCTTGATCTCCATTCCTGTTGCCGACCCTCGCTTGTTTGACCATCCTCGATCTTCACTCCTGTTGCCGACCCTTGCCTGTCCTTGGACTTCCACCTTACGCTCACATACCGGCTACCCGATTCCACTTCCAGCCGCGGGCTCTCCAGTACTCTGTACCGTAAGACCTCAACCTTTGAGCCATAAAGTCCTGGGGGCAACCGATCCCGAGCAGGCGTGTTCTGCGTCTCGGCAAGCGGGGGCTCCTATAGGTGAAGCTGGCTGCGGAGATTGGGGGTTGAGGTCCTTACCAAGAGAGCTGGAGTTGTCCAAGTGGTAAATTGTGGTTCCGGGAGCGTGATAACATGTACATCAAATTAATGTCAAAACATGCCACAGACCAATAGCACACAGCCTGGATTTACTAAGTAAGGCACTCCAGGAGAAAGTTAACCTTCAAAATAACATAGTAACATATGTGTGCCAAGCATTGTCAATGTTACAAATCACAGATGTTACATTGTAAAAATATGGACACAAACATGCCCTCTCCTGCTTGCCCACATTTGCCACAGGCATGGGTTGAAAGCAGACATACCTATGCCACATCTACACATGTTACTCAGTGGCCCACCCAAACAAGAACAACCAGTCCCAATCCAAGTACAGTAAAAATCACAGCCAGGGTCCAAGGTCTTAGTTTGCCAGGCCAGAATGTCACCCAATCATGGCTACAAACAGGAGGAGCCACAACCAATGTTGTTGACTCGTTGGGGACAACAGAAGAAGACGAAGAGGATTAGAGTACTGGGTCCTGGCCCTGTTCTGCGGAGCAATTTTTAGTGATTGTTTTTAAATTAAAAAATTTATGAAACCAAGTTTTAAAACTAAAAATAAAAAAAAACACAAAGTTTTAAACCAAAAAAAAAAAAAAACATTTACAAAGTTTAAAAAAAAAAAAAAAAACAGTTTTTTATATCCTCAAAATAATTTTTAGTGTCAGTGTCATTTCTTTAAACACATACATTTACACCAAACAAAGGCTCAAATACATATTTTAGCTCAAGATTCAGATGTCCGGGAAGTGGTTTGGGTAAGTTTTAGGGTGCGGTAAATGAAGAATCAAATAACCTGGGAGTGGTTTGGGTAAGTTTTAGGGGTCCGAAATGTAAGTGTTAGACTAGCGCCAAGTGGTTGGGGTGAGCTTTAGGCATCCTAAATGTAAGTGTTAGACTAGTGCAAAGTGGTTGGGGTGAGCTTTAGGGGTCCTAAATGTAAGTGTTAGACTAGCGCCAAGTGGTTGGGGTGAGCTTTAGGGGTCCAAAATGTAAGTGTTAGACTAGCGCCAAGTGGTTGGGGTAAGTTGTAGGGACCTAAAATGGAAGAATAACATAACCGTGAAGTGATTTGGGTACGTTTTAGGGACCTAAAATGGAGGAATAACCTAACTGCGAAGTAATTTGGGTAAGTTTTAGGGACCTAAAATGGAAGAATAACCTAACCGCGAAGTGATTTGGGTAAGTTTTAGGGACCTAAAATGGAAGAAGAACCTAACCACGAAGTGATTTGGGTACGTTTTAGGGACCTAAAATGGAAGAATAACCTAACCGCGAAGTGATTTGGGTAAGTTTTAGGGGTGAGAAATGCAAGAATATACTGACCGTGAAGTGATTTGGGTAAGTTTTAGGGGTGGGAAATGTAAGAATATACTGACCGCGAAGTGATTTGGGTAAGTTTTAGGGGTGGGAAATGGAAGAAGAATGAGACCGCAAAGTGATTTGGGTAAGTTTTAGGGGTGGGAAATGCAAGAATATACTGACCGTGAAGTGATTTGGGTACGTTTTAGGGGTGGGAAATGGAAGAAGAATGAGACACCGAAGTGATTTAGGTAAGTTTTAGGGGTGGGAAATGGCTTAAGAATGAGACCGCGAAGTGATTTGGGTAAGTTTTAGGGACCTACAATGGAAGAATAACATAACCGCGAAGTGATTTGGGTAAGTTTTAAGGGTTCAAAAGGGAAGCTGGAGGATAGTGCTAAGTGGTTAGGGTGAGCTTTAAGGGTTCAAAAGGGAAGCTGGAGGATAGTGCTAAGTGGTTTAGCTAAACATTGTAGTAGAAGTGAAGGTGTCAGATATGTATGGGATGAATCTGAAATGAGAGCATTGGAAGATCTTGTGGGGTTGCTCGATGAACAAGAAACAAGGGAGCAGAATATAATCTCGTTGAAGAAACCCTCTACTTTTATTCCATCATGGAACAACTGTCCTGCCATTCAGATCTTCTTCAATCTGGTGAGTAGTGAGATTCAACAAATTACACCTCAGTATACTCATAGGAACCTCTCATCAGCTGAAATAGAAGTTGTCCGCTCCCTACAGAGGAGAACGGACATGATCATTAAGGAGGCAGACAAAGGGGGGAATATTGTCTTACTTTCAAGAGATTATTATCGGAAGGAGGTGCTCCGTCAATTACATGACAGGGACACGTATGAGATACTATCAGAAAACCCCATTAGAAAATACCAACAGGAATTTGAGATGCTGCTCCTGGATGCATTTAGGGATGGTAAAATTAACAGATCTCTGTATGACTTTTTGAGGGTGGAATTCCCACGGACCCCCACGTTTTACATTCTCCCCAAGGTGCACAAAAATCGACTCAGGCCCCCTGGCAGACCCATCGTCTCTGGTATCGGGGGATTGACGGGACATGCATGAGAATTTATGGATTCTGTTCTCCAACCCCATGTCCTAGCCATGGACTCGTACATACGGGACTCCACTGACATACTGAGTAAACTACATACGGTTAATTTACCTGCAGGAACTATTTTAATCACCTGCCATGTGGAGTCCCTGTACACAAACATCTCACATAATATGGCAATGAGGACAGTAAAGTACTTCTTGGATACTGAATCCTTAGAAAGGAGGGGCATGCATGAGTTCGTATTAGATCTTTTGAACTTTGTGCTCATGCACAATATGTTCATTTTTGATTCCAAACATTACCGACAGATGTTGCCATGGGGGCTCGCTGTGCACCTTCGGTGGCAAACCTTTTTCTGGGTTGGTGGGAGAGAGAGGTTGTGTGGGGAGACACCCTGGAACATTACCACCAATATATCTCTAGCTGGTATCGTTACATTGATGATATGTTGATCTTATGGCATGGAACAACGAAGGAGGGCATGGAGTTCATTGAATTGCTGAATAACAATGAATTTAATATTCACCTGACTTACACAATGTCAACTTGTCAGGTCACATTTTTGGATTTGTAGATTAGAATTGGAGAGGATGGAGCAATCGGCACTAAACTGCATCGCAAAGAAACTGCAACTAACAGTTTGTTACACTATGGAATTTCCACCAGAGGAGGCTGAAACAAGGAATCCCGACAGGCCAATTTCTGAGAGCAAGGCGGAACTGCTCAAGCGAGCAAGATTTTAAGGAGGAGGCAAAAATATGGGATTACGTTTTAGAAAATGGGGTTACCCAAAAAGAATAATCGATCAGGCCCATCGCCGAGCACTTGACACGCCAAGAGAGAACCTTCTATGTTCCCATAAAGGTAAGAACGGGACAAAACAGGAGGAGATTAGATATATCAGTGAATACAACAGTGACTGGCAAAGAATGAGGAATATTATGAAAAAACATTGGGGAGTACTCCGTACTGACCCTGATTTGAACAGATGGGTTGGTAGAGGACCCCTACTCACAGCCCGTCGCTCACCTAATCTGAGGGATTGGCTGTGCAGTAGCCACTATACCCGACCCAAGACTTGGTTGCATGACAGAAGAGGCCCTAAGAGATCCAGCCGCCCGCGTGGTAAATGTAACATCTGCCCGTTAGTTAAACCAACGACTGAAGTAGTGAATTTGTACTCACGAGATAAATATCAGCTGGCGCATTACCTGAACTGCCGGTCTGAGGGTATAATTTACCTATTGGAATGTGGCTGCCCAAAACATTATGTGGGGGAGACGAAGAACGCAGGTAAAGTGCGCATACAAAAACACCTTTCGAGCATCAGACTGGCCCAAAGAGACAGGGATGCGGGGAGGACACTCACGCCGGTGGCGGCACATTTTCTGGATATACATGCGGGCAAAACAGCTGGGATGCACATTGTATTTCTGGATAAGGTCTCACTGGGGGGTAGAGGGGGCAATTTAAAACGGAAACTACAAAGGAAAGAACTTGAATGGATATTTAAGATGAATACAAAGGCCCCTAGTAGTTTAAATGAAGAAGTGTCCTTTTTACCTTTTTTGGGACGTGATTGATTTAATATGACCCTTTGTCGGTGCGAACAAGAATATATTGCGAATTACTCTTGAGTATCTAGCCTGTGTGTTTTTCTCAGATGGCTGTGTTCTTTATTCTCAGATGGTTGGATTATTGGATTCCTTGCTGCTGTTGATCTGAGTCTCTTACATGAAGCTACACGTGGAATGCTGAGGATACGAGGATATATCAAGAGAGGACTACCCATATATATATATATATATATATATATATATATATATATATAGATACATCCTATTGGATCTACACTATAATATGAGCCCATGCAGCTCAGGATGATGTCTGATATTTAATAGAGATGAGCGAGTAGTGAAATATTCGAAATTTCGAATTTCGATTCGAATAGACCGCGTTACTCGACTACTCGACCGAATATCGAATCCCATTATAGTCTATGGGAAAAAAATGCTCGACACTTGGAAATCTCAATTCGACCACTTGGAGGTCACCAAGTCCACCCTGAAACATCAGAAAATGATGCCAACACTGCTGGAATGCAACTGGGACAGCAGGGGAAGCATGTCTGGGTGCATATAACGCGCCCAAGTCGCACTATTACGCCACTATCACAGCCACTCAACAATACACTCCAAACACAATATAACTTCTACGTAAAGTGAGACAAGACAAGGAAACCTTCTTTCCTCTACATTGCCATGGACCCCAAGCCAAACTGTACAAAAAAGAAGAACAAAATTCTGCACCCCTTAAAATCACGTTGCCTAATGACAACCACAGATGGCATAGGCAAGGGGGAAAATAAATAGACCCCACCCCTAATTGTCAGTGTGTGTGTGTGTGTGTGTGTGTGTGTGTGTGTGTGTGTGTGTGTGTGAGATGTGGTCAGACATGTCCTCTTGTGTCATTGTGTCACCCCAGCAGTAAGGGAAGCTTAAAGGAGGAGGTTTGTTACAGTGTGTCACCCCAGCAGTAAGGGAAGCTTACAGGAGGAGGTTTGTTACAGTGTGCCACCCCAGCAGTCAGGGAAGCTTACAGGAGGAGGTTTGTTACAGTGTGTCACCCGAGCAGTAAGGGAAGCTTAGAGCTGAGACCTCTTAAAAATTGTGTGGAGGCCCAAGATCTGAGACCTCTTAAAAATTGTGTGGAGGCCCAAGAGCTGAGACCTCTCAAACATTGTGTGGAGTCCCAAGAGCTGAGACCTTTTAAAAATTGTGTGGAGGCCCAAGAGCTGAGACCTTTTAAAAATTGTGTGGAGGCCCAAGAGCTGAGACCTTTTAAAAATTGTGTGGAGGCCCAAGAGCTGAGACCTTTTAAAAATTGTGTGGAGGCCCAAGAGCTGAGACCTTTTAAAAATTGTGTGGAGGCCCAAGAGCTGAGACCTTTTAAAAATTGTGTGGAGTCCCAAGAGCTGAGACCTTTTAAAAATTGTGTGGAGGCCCAAGAGCTGAGACCTTTTAAAAATTGTGTGGAGGCCCAAGAGCTGAGACCTTTTAAAAATTGTGTGGAGGCCCAAGAGCTGAGACCTCTCAAACATTGTGTGGAGTCCCAAGAGCTGAGACCTTTTAAAAATTGTGTGGAGGCCCAAGAGCTGAGACCTCTTAAAAATTGTGTGGAGGCCCAAGAGCTGAGACCTTTTAAAAATTGTGTGGAGGCCCAAGAGCTGAGACCTCTTAAAAATTGTGTGGAGGCCCAAGAGCTGAGACCTTTTAAAAATTGTGTGGAGGCCCAAGAGCTGAGACCTTTTAAAAATTGTGTGGAGGCCCAAGAGCTGAGACCTCTCAAACATTGTGTGGAGTCCCAAGAGCTGAGACCTTTTAAGAATTGTGTGGAGGCCCAAGAGCTGAGACCTCTTAAAAATTGTGTGGAGGCCCAAGAGCTGAGACCTTTTAAAAATTGTGTGGAGGCCCAAGAGCTGAGACCTTTTAAAAATTGTGTGGAGGCCCAAGAGCTGAGACCTTTTAAAAATTGTGTGGAGGCCCAAGAGCTGAGACCTCTCAAACATTGTGTGGAGTCCCACGAGCTGAGACCTCTTAAAAATTGTGTGGAGGCCCAAGAGCTGAGACCTTTTAAAAATTGTGTGGAGGCCCAAGAGCTGAGACCTCTTAAAAATTGTGTGGAGGCCCAAGAGCTGAGACCTCTCAAACATTGTGTGGAGTCCCAAGAGCTGAGACCTTTTAAAAATTGTGTGGAGGCCCAAGAGCTGAGACCTTTTAAAAATTGTGTGGAGGCCCAAGAGCTGAGCACTTATTAGTGCTGCAGCTACGGCTGCTTTAGTGAGGGGTAGCTGCTGCTGCTGGAATAGGGACAGAAAGACTTCAGTGGTGTATTACCACCTATATACAAAACTATATACACTCTGCTCAAAACGGCTGCTTTAGTGAGGGGTAGCTGCTGATGCTGGAATAGGGACAGAAAGACTTCAGTGGTGTATTAGCACCTATATACAAAACTATATTTTGCACTACTGTTTTGTGTCCTCTGTGCCAACAAAACACTGTTTTATACACGGTGCGTATAGGCACCATTTCACCTTCTGGCAGTATACGGCTGTATAGCCAGGTGTTTTTCTTAAAAATATTTTTATATTTGGCACTACTGTTTTGTGTCCTCTTTACCAACAAAACCTTGTTATATACCCGGTGCGTATAGGCACCATTTCACCTTCTGGCAGTATACGGCTGTATAGCCAGGTGTTCTTCTTAAAAATATTTTTATATTTGGCATAACGCGTGGCCAAAAAAGTAAAACGTCTGAAATGCGGAGGGCTAGCGCAAAGGGACGTGGACGAGGACGGGGGCGCGGAAATGCTGGTGGGGGCACAAACCGCGTTGAAGCCAGTGGGGATACAATGCGTGCTGATGAGGGGCAGCCAGCATTACGCTCATCCAGCTTCCCTGCCTTTATGGGACAGTTATGCGGGGGGCGGGGTACACCTCTGTTAAAGCCTGAGCAGCGTGAACAGGTGGTGCAATGGATGGCCGATAACGCTTCCAGTCACTTGTCCACCACCCAGTCATCCACACAGTCTCACTCTGACCCTCCTTCCTCCCAACCTGGCCAACAGAGTCAGCCCACCCTTGACCCCTCCCAGGACCTCTTTTCGGGTCCTTTTCCAGATGTGCTGCAAGAATCCCAGGAGCTAGCAGAGGAATTTGTTTGTAGTGATGCCCAAACACTTGAGTATCCGCCATCTGCTAGTGATGTGGACCCGGAACCAGCATCTGCTATCATGAGCGATGATGATGAGACGCAGTTGCCATCAAGGGAGGCTGTTGGAATGTCCAGTGGGCAGGAGGAGGAGCAGAGAGAGGAAGTGGAAGAGGAGGTGGTGGACGACGAAATGACCGACCCCACTTGGACAGGGGTGATGTCCAGCGGGGAAAGCAGTGGAGATGCGGTCTGCGCATCACCGAATAAGGCAGCAAGAGGCAGAGGACAGTCCAGAGGCAGAGGACAGTCCAGACAGAGAAGGCAGGCCACAGCCAGCAGGGCCGAAGCTCTTCCCGGCAGCAGGCAGTCGCGCGAAGCTCCCCCATCGAGGCCTCGTACTTCTGTGGTGTGGAGATTTTTTAATGTTTGCGCGGATGACAAACTGAGCGCGGTTTGCGCAATCTGCCACTCAAAACTGAGTAGGGGCTCTGAGAAGAGCAATCTGACCACCTCAGGCATGCGCCGTCACTTGGAATTCAAGCACTGGGCTGAGTGGGAGAGAGCAAACGCAATACAACCTGCGCCCCGTCTTGCTGCCACTGCCTCTTCCCCTTTGTTGTGTGCTGCCACTGCGGTCCAGACCTCCAGCCAGGACACCTCCACATCTGCCTCTGCCTCGGCTACTTTGGGGCCTTCTCCTTCAGCCCCCCCTTCCCCCGCATCTTCGTCTGCACCTTCCATATCCTCGTCCCATCAACTGTCCATCTCGCAGGCATTCAACCGCAGGCGGAAGTACGCCTCCAGTCACCCCCAAGCCCAAGCCTTAACCTGCCTCATCTCCAAACTGCTGGCCCTGGAGATGTTGCCGTTTTGGCTTGTGGAGACGCAGTCCTTCCGCGACCTGATGGCGGCTGCCGCACCTCGCTATTCCGTCCCTAGCTGCCACTATTTTTCCCGGTGTGGCGTCCCCGCCCTGCACCAGCACGTGTCGCGTAACATCAGGCGGACCCTGAGGTACGCAGTCAGCGCAAAGGTCCACTTGACCACCGACTCGTGGACAAGCGCTTGCGGCCAAGGACGCTACATCTCTTTGACGGCACACTGGGTGAATGTTGTGGAAGCGGGGACGGGGTCGCAAACAGGGACGGCCTACATACCACCCCCGCCCAAGATTGCCAGCACGGGTTCTGATAGACCCCCCTCCTCTTCCTCCTCCTCCTCCTCCTCTGCCTTAACATCGCCCTCAGCCCCTAGCTGGAAGCGTTGCAGCACTGGCACGGGGAGACGTCAGCAGGCGGTGCTTAAGCTCATCAGCTTGGGCGACAGGAAGCACAGCGCCGCAGAGGTGAGGCACGCCATATTGCAGCAGACAGAGATGTGGCTGTCGCCGCTGCAGCTAGGACCAGGCATGGTCGTGTGCGATAACGGCCGTAACCTGGTGGCGGCTCTGGAGCTTGCAGAACTCAATCACGTACCATGCCTGGCCCACGTTTTTAATTTGGTAGTACAAAAGTTTCTAAAGACTTACCCCAACCTGGCAGAGCTACTGGTCAAAGTGCGGCGCTTGTGCGCTCACTTTCGGAAGTCAACTGTAGCTGCTGCTAGCTTAAAAAAAATCCAGCAACGCCTCCATTTGCCTCAACATCGGCTGTTGTGCGACCTGCCCACTCGCTGGAATTCCACCTATTGCATGTTGGCCAGGGTGTGTGAGCAGCAGAAAGCATTGATGGAGTACCAGATGATGCATCCACGCGTGCCTCCAACTCAGCTCCATCAGTTTGCCAACCACGAGTGGCCATGGATGGCAGACATATGCGATGTATTGCGTATCTTTGAGGAGTCCACTAAGAAGGTCAGCAGCGAGGACGCTATAGTGAGCGTAACCATCCCGCTCCTAGGCGTCCTTAAAGAATCGCTCATCGCAATAAGGGAGAACGCATTGCACACAGAGGAGACGGGGGTAGGAGGAGACGCAACGCAGGTAGACAGTCAGACCACACTTTTGTCTGCTGCTCGGTGGCAGTTGCAGGAGGAGGAGGATGAGGAGGAGGAGGACAACGTGGAGGTGGCTGTGGAAGAGGATGCTGGCGGCGAGGGTAGCAGTCAGGCTGTGTGCGTCCCATTGGTTCAGCGCGGATGGGGCGGAGAGGAGGAGGAAGAGGAGGAAATGGAAAATGATCCTTCTGGTGGGGGCAGTGAGGTCATGCCTACTCAGAGTCTTGCACACATGGCTGACTTCATGCTGGGCTGCTTTTCCCGGGACATACGTGTTGTCCGGATATTGGAGAACAAACTATACTGGGTCTTCGCACTCCTGGACCCCCGGTATAAAGATAACTTCTCCTCTTTTATTCCGGTAGAGGAGAGGACGAATCGATTACTGGAATACCAGAGGGAACTCTTGCAGAACATGATGCAGATTTTCCCACCCAGCATCGCTGGCGGCAGAGAGGAGAGTGTCTCCCAGAGTCTGACAACATCGATCAGGCCCACAGCCACCAGGGGAACACTCTCCAAGGTGTGAGACACGTTCATGTCACCCCCTCGTGCAACTTCCATCACTGCGGGGCCCGCTATCAGCAGGAGGGACAAGTATCGGCGGATGTTGCGGGACTACCTGGCAGACCACACCCCTGTCCTCCCCGATCCCTCGGCGAACTACACTTACTGGGTCTCCAAGTTGGACACGTGGCTGGAACTGTCCCTGTACGCCTTGGAGGTGCTTGCCTGCCCTGCCGCCAGCGTGCTATCAGAAAGGGTGTTCAGCGCAGCCGGGGGCATTATAACCGATAAGCGCAGCCGCCTGTCAACCGACAGTGCCGACAGGCTGACGCTAATCAAAATGAACAGCAAGTGGATTGACCCGGACTTTGCTTGTACAACAGTGGAAAGCAGCCAAGAGTGAAGTGCCATCTGTATGAAGTGCCATTTCCTCCTCCTCCTCCTCCTCCTCCTCCTCCTCCTCCTTAACCGCCGTAGAATTGCTGTATTAATGAAAAAAATTATGGCTCACCTCTTGGGCTTAATACAATCAATTTTTAAGAGGTCTCAACTCTTGGGCCTCACACAATTTTTAAAAGGTCTCAGCTCTTGGGCCTCCACACAATTTTTAAAAGGTCTCAGCTCTTGGGCCTCCACACAATTTTTAAAAGGTCTCAGCTCTTGGGCCTCCACACAATTTTTAAGAGGTCTCAGCTCTTGGGCCTCCACACAATTTTTAAAAGGTCTCAGCTCTTGGGCCTCCACACAATTTTTAAAAGGTCTCAGCTCTTGGGCCTCCACACAATTTTTAAAACATAGCAGCCCTAATAAGGGCTCTCAATGACTCTCTTGTCTTCTGGTAGCTGGTATATATGGTGGTAAAAGTGATATTCTGAGCTTCTGGGGCCCTGCCTGCCTACATATGAGCTATATACTGTTCAGCATAGTAGCCCTAATAAGGGCTCTCAATGACTCTCTTGTCTTCTGGTAGCTGGTATATATGGTGGTAAATGCGATATTCTGAGCTTCTGGGGCCCTGCCTGCCTACATATGGGCTATATACTGTTCAGCATAGTAGCCCTAATAATAAGGACTCTCAATGACTCTCTTGTCTTCTGGTAGCTGGTATATATGGTGGTAAATGCGATATTCTGAGCTTCTGGGGCCCTGCCTGCCTACATATGGGCTATATACTGTTCAGCATAGTAGCCCTAATAAGGGCTCTCAATGACTCTCTTGTCTTCTGGTAGCTGGTATATATGGTGGTAAATGCGATATTCTGAGCTTCTGGGGCCCTGCCTGCCTACATAGGATATGAGCTATATACTGTTCAGCGTAGTAGCCCTAATAAGGGCTCTTAATGACTCTCTTGTCTTCTGGTAGCTGGTATATATGGTGGTAAAAGCGATATTCTGAGCTTCTGGGGCCCTGCCTGACTACATAGAATATGAGCTATATACTGTTCAGCATAGCAGCACTAATAAGGGATTAAGGACTCTCTTGTCTTCTGGTAGCTGGTATATATGGTGGTAAAAGCGATATTCTGAGCTTCTGGGGCCCTGCCTGACTACATAGAATATGAGCTATATACTGTTCAGCATAGCAGCACTAATAAGGGATTAAGGACTCTCTTGTCTTCTGGTAGCTGGTATAGATGGTGGTAAAAGCGATATTCTGAGCTTCTGTGGCCCTGCCTGACTACATATGAGCTATATACTGTTCAGCATAGTAGCCCTAATAAGGGCTCTTAATGACTCTCTTGTCTTCTGGTAGCTGGTATAGATGGTGGTAAAAGCGATATTCTGAGCTTCTGGGGCCCTGCCTGCCTACATAGGATATGAGCTATATACTGTTCAGCGTAGTAGCCCTAATAAGGGCTCTTAATGACTCTCTTGTCTTCTGGTAGCTGGTATATATGGTGGTAAAAGCGATATTCTGAGCTTCTGTGGCCCTGCCTGACTACATATGAGCTATATACTGTTCAGCATAGTAGCCCTAATAAGGGCTCTTAATGACTCTCTTGTCTTCTGGTAGCTGGTATAGATGGTGGTAAAAGCGATATTCTGAGCTTCTGGGGCCCTGCCTGCCTACATAGGATATGAGCTATATACTGTTCAGCGTAGTAGCCCTAATAAGGGCTCTTAATGACTCTCTTGTCTTCTGGTAGCTGGTATATATGGTGGTAAAAGCGATATTCTGAGCTTCTGGGGCCCTGCCTGACTACATAGGATATGAGCTATATACTGTTCAGCATAGCAGCACTAATAAGGGATTAAGGACTCTCTTGTCTTCTGGTAGCTGGTATATATGGTGGTAAAAGCGATATTCTGAGCTTCTGGGGCCCTGCCTGACTACATAGGATATGAGCTATATACTGTTTAGCGTAGTAGCCCTAATAAGGGCTCTTAATGACTCTCTTGTCTTCTGGTAGCTGGTATAGATGGTGGTAAAAGCGATATTCTGAGCTTCTGGGGCCCTGCCTGACTACATAGAATATGAGCTATATACTGTTCAGCATAGCAGCACTAATAAGGGATTAAGGACTCTCTTGTCTTCTGGTAGCTGGTATATATGGTGGTAAAAGCGATATTCTGAGCTTCTGGGGCCCTGCCTGACTACATAGAATATGAGCTATATACTGTTCAGCATAGCAGCACTAATAAGGGATTAAGGACTCTCTTGTCTTCTGGTAGCTGGTATATATGGTGGTAAAAGCGATATTCTGAGCTTCTGGGGCCCTGCCTGACTACATAGGATATGAGCTATATACTGTTTAGCGTAGTAGCCCTAATAAGGGCTCTTAATGACTCTCTTGTCTTCTGGTAGCTGGTATAGATGGTGGTAAAAGCGATATTCTGAGCTTCTGGGGCCCTGCCTGCCTACATAGGATATGAGCTATATACTGTTCAGCATAGCAGCACTAATAAGGGATTAAGGACTCTCTTGTCTTCTGGTAGCTGGTATATATGGTGGTAAAAGCGATATTCTGAGCTTCTGGGGCCCTGCCTGACTACATAGGATATGAGCTATATACTGTTCAGCATAGCAGCACTAATAAGGGATTAAGGACTCTCTTGTCTTCTGGTAGCTGGTATATATGGTGGTAAAAGCGATATTCTGAGCTTCTGGGGCCCTGCCTGACTACATAGGATATGAGCTATATACTGTTTAGCGTAGTAGCCCTAATAAGGGCTCTTAATGACTCTCTTGTCTTCTGGTAGCTGGTATATATATGGTGGTAAAAGCGATATTCTGAGCTTCTGGGGCCCTGCCTGACTACATAGAATATGAGCTATATACTGTTCAGCATAGCAGCACTAATAAGGGATTAAGGACTCTCTTGTCTTCTGGTAGCTGGTATATATGGTGGTAAAAGCGATATTCTGAGCTTCTGGGGCCCTGCCTGACTACATAGAATATGAGCTATATACTGTTCAGCATAGCAGCACTAATAAGGGATTAAGGACTCTCTTGTCTTCTGGTAGCTGGTATATATGGTGGTAAAAGCGATATTCTGAGCTTCTGGGGCCCTGCCTGACTACATAGGATATGAGCTATATACTGTTTAGCGTAGTAGCCCTAATAAGGGCTCTTAATGACTCTCTTGTCTTCTGGTAGCTGGTATATATGGTGGTAAAAGCGATATTCTGAGCTTCTGTGGCCCTGCCTGACTACATATGAGCTATATACTGTTCAGCATAGTAGCCCTAATAAGGGCTCTTAATGACTCTCTTGTCTTCTGGTAGCTGGTATAGATGGTGGTAAAAGCGATATTCTGAGCTTCTGGTGCCCTGCCTGCTTACATATGGGCTATATACTGTTCAGCGTAGTAGCCCTAATAAGGGCTCTTAATGACTCTCTTGTCTTCTGGTAGCTGGTATATATGGTGGTAAAAGCGATATTCTGAGCTTCTGGGGCCCTGCCTGACTACATAGAATATGAACTATATACTGTTCAGCATAGCAGCACTAATAAGGGATTAAGGACTCTCTTGTCTTCTGGTAGCTGGTATATATGGTGGTAAAAGCGATATTCTGAGCTTCTGGGGCCCTGCCTGACTACATAGGATATGAGCTATATACTGTTCAGCATAGCAGCACTAATAAGGGATTAAGGACTCTCTTGTCTTCTGGTAGCTGGTATATATGGTGGTAAAAGCGATATTCTGAGCTTCTGGGGCCCTGCCTGACTACATAGGATATGAGCTATATACTGTTTAGCGTAGTAGCCCTAATAAGGGCTCTTAATGACTCTCTTGTCTTCTGGTAGCTGGTATATATGGTGGTAAAAGCGATATTCTGAGCTTCTGTGGCCCTGCCTGCCTACATATGAGCCATATACCGTTCAGCGTAGTAGCCCTAATAAGGGCTCTTAATGACTCTCTTGTCTTCTGGTAGCTGGTATAGATGGTGGTAAATGCGATATTCCGAGCTTCTGGGGCCCTGCCAGCGACAGCCTGTCTTTCCCTGCTGTGAGCGTCTGTCCCTCACTAAGTTCAAGCTGCTAATGCTGACGAAGAGGAAGTGCTGAGTTTTGTATATTCGAGGTCACATGGTTTTTCCAGCCAATGCGTGTAGACGCCGTTTTCGCGATGCCAGCGTCCTCCCAGGACCTGTCCCACCCCCCCTGCATGGTGATTGGTGTAAAAAACGCGCCAGGGAAGGTGGGAGGGGAAACGAATTGTGAGTGCGCCATCGCCGCTGTACTCGATCGAAATCGAGTATGACGAACAGCATAGTATTCGATCGAATACCGGCTCGGTCGAATACTACTCGCTCATCTCTAATATTTAACAATCGATATTTAATATTTGACTTGTTTGTGCTACTTATGTGTTAGCTTGCATGCTCTGGGAATTATTGATGTCCCGCCGTTCTATAAGAATGGATGGTCCAGCTGATTTAACCTGAGGGAGAATGTAATTTTGGTGTATCAAATTATTAGTAGACATCCCCATGCCCACACTTTTTATGCAGTCACTATATGCAGGACTATGCATGCCATTAAGTGGCTTCTATTTTAGGACCTGTTGAGGTATGGCCCAGATCGGGGTTGCTGTTTAACATGCAACCGTGATCGGTCCTCATTTCAACACAACAGACATAATATCTGTATGGGTATAGGCATTCTCACATAATGGCTGTGACCTATTAATGCATTATCTGAGATTTTACCATTATGAGTTCATAATCTATTATTGTCATCTACCTTTATATACAGCAAATGTCCTTGTGTATATTGTTATGCTGTGCTGTAACCATTTTCAAAGAAATTGTAGCCCACTCGCTAAGCTGCTGTCTCCTGCTGGGGGTCTGCCTTGGCTGTGGCGGGGCGGCGCGTGCGTGTGGCTCCCGGGCGCCTGTCGCGCGGACGCCTCCTACTGCAGGGGAGTGCGCCTGCGCGGTGGGTGCCGGGTGCACGCGCGCGCGCCGCTAGTCGCAGCTGACGTATGCGCTCCACCACCGCCTTGGGCGCCGCCACAGTGACATTGCTTGCTGCGCCGCCGCGCCGTGGGTATGACGTCATCCTCTATGCGCCACTACACACGTGCATTTGGAGGTATCATTATTGAGGTATATAAGCAGACTGGTGAGTGGGTTATATCACACCCTGACGAAGTGGTTATTTGTCTAGACCATGCAACGCGTCGGTGTTGTTGGGTTGTGCGGTGGTCAGGAGAGGAGCTCTTGAAATATTGGTGACACTTTTTATTATTCTTTGTATGCTTCAGCATCTGTCCCTGTTGATATTCACTTGTTCATCCACCCCTTATGTCCTAATACAATATTGGTTCTCTATTTCTATTTCTATATATATATATGTGGTTTGTAATTGTTTTCTATTTTTACCTTGACACATGTATTGAATGGGTTTTAGTTTTTTGCACTTAGCACTTTAATTGGGTGGGGGATGTGTATAATTTTGCAGTTTGTATTTGTATTTATTGCACATTAGCACTTTTCAATCCAGCGTGGATCTAATCCCTCCACATGTTTACACTATTGTTATTTGCACAGCTGGTAGTATTAGACATTTTGTTTTCTTCATTCATTTATTCATTTATAATCACCAGGGACAGTGTGTATTTAAATTGGTCTGGAACCATATATATTTATGTAATATAAGGGTGGCTTACTTCGATGTTCCCTTATGACATATGTGCATATGTGTATACTTGCTAGAGTAGAGCCTGCTTATTTGATCTGACCTTTTCTGCCGATCTTTCCTCTTTTTATTCTTTATGTATTTTAAATGTTTTTGTCGTACATGTATGGATTAGTCTGAATTAATTACAAGTATCTATAATTGTATAGTATTAATCTTTTATTAACAATAAAATTCATTTTGGTATTTTTGGGAGTGCGGCCGCTTTTGCTGCCCCATAGGGACCTTCCTGGGGGTCCGATTTAACTAGTGCACTTGTAGTGCGCAGGCGCAAGATCGTAAGGATTTCCGTCCGGACGTTTATTTTTTGGAAAAGGGAAACAGAATCTGGAAATGTAAAGGATTCGTGTGAGGATACGATGGTAAAAGGGCAAAAACGAAAGGCTACGTTGTTACCTGAGAAAATGAGTCAGAAAAGTCTCGATGGAAAATGACATCCTTGTACTCGTACTCTGGCATACGAACGGACGGAAACTTTACAGAAGGTTTACAATGCATGCATAGAATCGCTCGCACATTCATACGAGATCGGGAATATTTGAAAATTATACGACATTGGCACTAAAACGGAAGTTTTTTTTTGTCTCTCTGAATCGAGCCTATTGTCTTGCATTTGCTAATAACAGATATGTATCCCCTACGCCACCCCCGGAATATTCCAAGCTTACCATGAATGCATATCAAGGACAAATCGGATCTCAGAGTACCTTGCTGTAAGAAATACATTTCCGCCTCAGGAACTATTATAAATAAAAGTATCATCAATCTCTGCATTTTCTTTTGGAATAAATGTATTCATTGTGTCCCAACTGATTTGTAGCGACATCAATGGAAACTGCAAACATGGTAAAGCTAATTTATTCTGAGGTTTAACCACCAGAAAGTATCTTTGACTTGACAAGGTTTTTTGGTGACCTTTGTTGGCTTCATTCAGATTGATCCTATTCTTGAGTTGGAACATTGGCTGCATGCCCCGATCCATGTTTAGAGGTTAAAATGTTTCTAAATGCACCCATGCTTGGGTCAGATAATGCCCTGCTAAGACATTGGTGGTTGCATTCCTTAAAGGGTAATTGCACTTTCAATGTAATCTTTAAAGTGGACCAACACCCTGAGGTGATCGGCCCGGGAATCTATAAGATTCCCGGGCCGATCACCTCACACACCGCGGGACATCTGAGATAGGGATGTCCCGCGGGGTGTAAACCCCCCAAAACCCCCGAAAAACCTTACCTCTCCAGCCGCTGCTTCAGCCGCCGCCGCCTCACTCGTGCTCCTCTAGACGTGCGCGCGCCCACGCCGGCCTGAATGGCCGGCGCGGGTGCGCACACGTCAAGAGTGACGCGCGGGAGGCGCCGACGGGCAAGCTGCTTGTCCGTCGCTGTCAATCAGCTTGTCCGTGGCGGGGAGAGGTGAGTTTTGGGGGCTTTCTGGGGGGTTTTACACAGCGGGGCACCCCCGATCCGGGTGCCCCGGGGAAGTGGACCAATACCCAGGATAGTCAAAATCCTGGGTGTTGGTCCACTTTAAAGTTTCCATCATTGTGTTCCTGGTACTGACCAATTATTTGATATTTCTTCTGTTCTAATTGTTTGCAATTCTGTTTTTGTTTACCTTGGCAATGTACACCAACTTGTGCATTTGATGTACAAATATGAGACTTCCTGACTTAGGTTTGCTAAACATCTGATTCACCTCTTCTGCTGTATTTCAACTTCCTCAGACAGGGTGATCAAAATCATGTGTTCCAGTAGCTAAAGGGTTACTGGCAGTGTTCTCCCCTGGGTCATTACTGCAAAGCTACTGAATATCTCATCAGTTACAGTGGAAAGATTCTGGGATTTGTACTCTTTAGCATTTTCTCATGGCCAAGAAAACCACTCTCACTCTCAAAACAGAAGCTCGAAAATATAAGAAACTTAGAAACAGCGTGATGAGAATTCACAGGACCCGGTGGGTAAGCGGCACCACGCCCTATACAAACTAAAATTATCATGGGGTGCTACTCCACAGAGGCATCGTACACATACAAGAGATGAGATAAAACAAATCAAAAGTGCGTTAGGCCTACAACTATTAGTGCAATAAAAACGGGTCAGCATATCTATGCATTCATAAAAATTCAAACATTTGTTTCAACTGTAAACACACATTCCTAAAACCTGGAACATAAAGTGCAATTTCACACAATTATCACATTATGGACAGCGTCTCTTTAAGGCCCGTAGAACGAGGGTCTGGCTTCTCAATGATTCCTCCATCAGGCAGGTGCACCCTGTGGCGATACACCGACTCCCCGTGCTCAGGATGACTTATGACCACCCTGTCTTTGTAAATTTTTCTCCCGTATTTCTAACTTTTTAGCTGGTGGTTAAACTCTTCCCACTTTGTGGTAGAGAGAGACTCAATGGGGAATGTGAAGGGTATCTTCATGAGCTCCGTGATTTGTCCCTCCAACCACCTTTCCTGGTTCTCTTCCACCCAGTCCATTTCCTCCTCAGTACAGTAGAGGTACCCCCACCCAATTTCAAGTGCAACCCTGTGCTGCAGCTTACACTGGGCGCGGGACCAGGCAGACAACTGCCGGGGATTCCCAGACCCCACGCAGACCCAAGACTGATTTAGCCGGCGGGTGTAATGCCAATATCCTGTTGGCTCGGGCATACCGACCGGATATGACACTTCCTCCTAAGGGGGCGGTCCGGACGGCCAAACGATCTGGTCTCCCCCTGGGGGCATCCCAGGATTCCTTTTACGGCACCTTATCTATTGTATCTTATCTATTGTTGCAGACTCCAGCTTTATTGTGTTTCCTCCAGTGTTCTACTCAGGTCAATGTTTTAATGAGTGCATGTAGCCTTGTCTTGCCATATGATTGGTTAATGTGAATTTTTGGTTGGGTTGTGCTGCCATCTAGAAGCTCTTTGGAGAGCTGCACACTTTCTAATTTCTTTGTAAATCAGAGGTCTGGGGCACAATCCTCACACAAATGATTATTTTACGTTCCAGAAGAGGAAATCAATGAGGCAGAACACCAAAAAATCTAGAAAAGGGGAATTATCTTTTAAAGATTTCATTTGGCAAATCTGTGTATATAGCCACAGGGGATGCACGAGGATAAAAAATGGATTTGGCCATCCCTACTTATTTTTCCTGTATGCTACACTCTCAGGTTGTCTTGGGTAACCATTCACTTCATTTTATTTCTGCAGGGTCGCTGCCTTAGGGCCTTCCACCCAACAGCCCGGGTTCCATGGAGTCCCTTCAACAGATAGGACTAAGTTATACAGGCTGGGGATAATACTCCTTCCCTGCTTACCCCCATAATTCTTTCTCAAATTACTACCAGGTTGAACCTTCCATACCAATTTCTGGGATGCCACATGACAGAGGCTGGTCCCCCCAAAAAAACATTTTGTTGAGCCCCATTGGCCTTCCATCCAGGGGTTAACCTAGCTTCTCTGCTGCCAAACTATAAAAGGCACCCCCCCCCCCTAAAATTTGCTGCTCCACTCAACAAAAGAGCATTAGATGCCTGGATCCTTCCTATGGTGGGGATTGGCCCAACTTGCAGCAGTGATAGGGTTTGCGGCCACTGAGCCCCCAACTTTTGGCTGTTAAAATATGACATTGCAGCTCCCTAATCTCAGCTGATCCGCTAAGGACATAATAAAAAAATTCAAAAACAGGTCCAGTGATTGATGCCCCTCCTGCAGTGCCACCATAGGCAGCTGCCTCACATGGTCTCATTGTAAATGCACCCCTGCTCCCCTCCCCCGGTAACATATACTATCCCAACCTGTTTCCAAGCATATCCTGCCTTTCCAACTTTTCTCGTCCATGTGATCGCCCCATTTCCTCCCCACCCCCACACTTTCATGATAAAACTGCTTTTGATTATGCACTGGTGTGTCTTGGTTTTATCATAAAATCTCGTGGAATTTTCCTATTTAGGACATAGGGTTCTCTACACACTTACCTGCCAGCCCACAGGCTCAAACCCCATGGAGTCCTGGCAACAGCTAGCTGCTCTCCTGACAGCAGAGACGCTCAGAGAGTGAGAGAAAAACTATAGTGGTGCTTATTACTTTAACTAATGTAAAGGGCATCAATGTGAATAACCTGAGAAAGTGGGCGTATCCTGATCGTAGACACATGACACTGCCCTACCGCCACAGTCAGTTTGGATTTTTTTATTGTCTTGGTGATGTAAGTGACAATTAGGATGAGTTTGGTGTTGGAAGAACCATTCAGTGGGCATTGGGATACACATATGATGGCAGACTGCTGGTGAAACATCCACCTCGATTGTCCAGGAACATTTCATTCTTAATGTATAAACTTTTCTTGTTGGTATTCTAAGGGCCTTATTCATCAAGCGATAGCGCCAGGTAGTGTCTGACGAGCGCCAGGTACCGCCAGCTAACGGCGGCTACCGACTCAAGTATGCCCGGCGTCGGCCACAATGACGCATTTATCACGCTAAATGAGGCTAGCGCCGGCGAGAGCGTCAGCTAGCGTGGGATTCATCATGTAGCCGACTGCAACGAACAGCGCCGCTGCTAATCCCATCACAGCGCCAGGTCTGACCTGTCGCTACCTGCCGCTCTCCCATACATTTCAATGGCAGACACTGCAATGATTGTTTTAAGTGGTTTTTGTGTTCTTGTCTTTTGCACAAAATTCAACACATGTTTTTTGGGATATGTTTTATTAATCTGTCTTGTTATTTTTGTTTTTTAGATGAAAGTTGTAATTTTTACACTGTAATGTTGTGAGTGACATCTAAAAGGCATCTCCTCCCACAAAACACATTCGGCTCAAAATAGCTTGTTTTCACAACACACGGGGCTTGTAAAGCTACTTTTTAGTCAGTCATGTTTGGCGCTCACGTTCGCTCATTGAAATTGTCAGCGCCCAAGCTATTCGGTAGCCCTGTCCTTGATGAATCTGTGGTGGTCAGAGTTTGTGCAGTCGCTGTTTTGTTTCGCTATGTGGCGGCGCGAGCGGCGCTGTGCTGCGCTTTACTGTTCATACATGTGCCCTTCTGCCATTTTCCCGGAATTCACTTGCCGCGACCCCAGTCGTTCTTAATGAATACACTGTAGTTGTGAGCGTGCATGTCCACATTCTGCAGGATTTCTTCAGGCGTACAAGCTCATAACAACCCGTTATGCATTCTCCTGTGTGCCACATTATCATGTAGTTGGATAGTTTTATTGTGTTATTATTTTATGAAGGAATAAGATTGTTATTTGTAAGCAACCAGCTTTTTGGTTTTCTCGGACCTATGCATTACAGGATCTTGAACACCCAGCTAAATCAAGCTAATAATTAATGGCGTCTTTGCCAATAGCTTGTTGTAATGCGTAAATTTACTTTTTCCGCCACTTAGCTTGCACATAGCTGATATTAGCTTGTTCCTGGTGCGCGGAGGTTTTTTTTTAAAAAAAATGTTCCCAGTTGCTTTGGTATATCCGGTTCCGGTTTCCTCCTTTGCGTTTCCAAGCCACATAAAGCTAAAAATTACTAGCGCTTAGTCCAATAGCTTTTTGGAATGCGTAAATCGACTATTTCCGCCACTTAGCTTGCACATAGCGGATATTAGCTTGTTCCTGGTGCGCGGAGCGTTTTTTTTTTTTTCCCTGTCGCTTTGGTCATATCCGGTTCCTGTTTCCTCCTTTGCGTTTCCACCATGCTGCCCAGGAGACAGATTCTGCGCCTCCCCAGCTCCTCCTCTGATTCTGACCCCACCACCCCTCCCCCACCTCCCCCACCTACCTCACCTCCCCCACCTAACCCCCCTCCAACCCCTTCCCCTCCTGGGCCAGCGAAAGCCAAACGTAAAAGGGTGGATAGCCGCGTAAACGGCCAGGTGGTCAAAGTGAGTATGTTTATCTTGGATTTTATGTTTAAAGTGGACCAACACACAGGGGGGATTGGCCCTGAAATCTCTTAGATTTCGGGACCAATCTGATCCCTCCCCGTGGGGCATCCCAAAACCAAAAAACCTTACCTCAGCCCTGTCCCATCTGTGCATGCGTGAGCCGCGGATGCGTCTTGCGCTTCCCTCTAGCAGGGTGCGCCCCTGCGCCGGACATTTGTTAATGGCCGGCGCAGGCGCCCTCCCTGTTAGAGGGAACCGCAACACACGTCCTACAGCGCTCAGAGGCAGCTGAGCTGGTATGCGCGTCCAAGCGGCCTTGGACACGCATACCACAGCGGCGCAGAGCGCTGTGATAGCCTGGCGCAGTCACGTGGGAGCGTGGTCAGTTGAGTATTTCTGGCCTTCCCGGGGGGTTTCAGACAGCGGCCCACCCCCGATTGGTGTGCCCCACCAAAGTGGACCCAAACACAGAATATTCAAAATCCTGGGTGTTGGTCCACTTTAATCTGTTCTCAGTATAACTGTTTAGGCCATTGTTCTGATGTCATGTATTGATTTGTGTTTGTTTGTCATTGCTCATAGGATTTCTGCATCCACCAATACGACTATGCCCGTGGGGGCAAGAAGCGAAATGCCATGGAGGTGAAGGCCACAGTGTCCCGGCGCTTCGACACCCACCTCTCAGTCCAATCAATAATGCAAAAATGGTCGGACTTCAAGCGCCGGGACCCTGAAGGCGTGTACCGCCTATATGATGCCTACGCTTCAGGTAAGTTTAAGCTTATGCTATGTTTATCCTTTTTGGTAAATAATCTTCTAAGCTGTGTCCATTTTGGGTATTAATATTAATTCTTTTCATTCACCCCCTCAGATAAGCGTCCTCCCCTGGGGAAACGTGGGAAGGGAGTCCTCCCCCGAACCAGACAGGCGGACTCGGGGGAGTCATCGGGGGAGGGTCCCTCTCGCGGGTCCTATTTAGAGGACCCAGGGGAGGAAGGGGATGACGCCCCAGAGGAGTGTGCTGCTGGGGGGCTGGCAGGATCAAGCCTCAGCTCCTCACACTCTGACTCTGAGGAGGCTCAACAGCCAAGGGGCCACTCTCAAGTGGGGAGTCCAAGTGGGGTGGAAGGAATGGACTCTCCCACACTCCCTGAAGGAGCAGGGAGTGAGAGGGAGGAGGGTGGCTCTTTGGCTGGGGGATCTTCGGAGCAGAGTGTGAGGAGCCGAGGCTCCCCGCCTCCTCAGAGCTCTCCCTGGGCTTCAAGTGGCGGATCATCCCCTGGTGAGTGCACATTTTTGCATTGTTAGTCTGTGACAGGTTTCATCTGGCCATTTGTACTTAGCCCTTGCCATTCCTCTCTAATTTGCAGGGCATCATATAGGCGGCACCTCCATGGCCTTTTGGCAACGCCTTCTCCACGGGCATAGTCGTGGTAAGTGTTTGTTGTTATCCCTCACATTCCATATGTTATGACATTCCTTAAAGTGGACCAACACCCATTGTTGATTGTGCTTGGAATCTCTAAGCTTCCCTGCCCAATCACCTCCCTCACCCAGGGCCCGCCCCCCAAAAAGCCCACAAACTCCTTACCTCATTGGGGGTGGCAGAAGCCACCGCCGCACCCTCCTGCGTGCCCCTCTAGATGTGTGTGCGCCTGCGCTCTCTGTTTCATAATGGCCTGCGCGTGCGCACACACTGGAGGAGTGATGCGCGGAAGGCAGCGGCGGCGGACGGTGTCTCACTCAAATTGTTGTGCTCTGCCAAAGTGGACCAAAACACAGAATAGTATCAATCCTGGGTCTTGGCCCACTTTTAACAGACACATGTTTCCTGGTCCATAGTACAAGCTGGTTGGATAATGTACATTAACATCACAAACCCCACTATAGTGCAATCCAACTGGCAACCACCCCTATGTTTCTGTCCACACCATGATGGGGGCTAGCAAATGTGTTATTTGGTTAAGTTGTTCCGGCTAACACATGTTGCACACTAGTAACATTCTACAATCAACTGCAAATTAGTCCTTAGCATTGCACTGTCAAGGTTATTGGCACATTATCTTTATGTGTCCATGTTGCAACCCAAAATAATTTACATGAACTCATGGACCATGAAAGATGCTAATGTGGGACAACATGTGTGTAACCATGCAAGCATTTGATTTTGCAGACTCCATAACCAGATGTATGACAAATAGTCATGTGTCATTGGCCCACTAATTTTGCTTTTCTCTTTTGCTTTCTCCTGACAGATGTTGCCACGCAGACGGAGCCGGTGACCATCCTCCCCACCACACCTCCCGGGACGGCCAGCAGCATGGGCCCCCGCCACAGCTGCGATGGTGAGTACATCCCACTTCATATGCCTAAAGACTTGTGAACCCTATGTCTTATAGTCAAATCTGCAGACATTTACAATGTACCTATGTGTTTAATGAACACACATCTAGGTTACATGTGTTTGGCCAACAATCCTACATGCATGTCTGCATGCTTGATTGTTGCCTCACATTCTTGAGTTTGCCACATAGAGAACAATTGTGGTTTCTACCCAACCAAATGGGCCTGCTTAGGTCGTGACCTCTAAGATTCTTGGACAAACTATTTTACTCGTTAGGACTTAGGCCCTGATGTTTGGCTGTGACTAAACACATAAATGTCCACACTGGGACTTATACCTTCTTTTATTCCCAAGAGTTAAGAGTAAATGTATGCTTGGGATGTTGTGCCCACATTTAAGGCAGCCACTAGTATAATGTTAACACCTAAGGGCACAGTGGGCAACAATGTTAATGTGAGCGTCAGCTAATTGGACACACTGACATTACATTGCTACATCTGTGTCTGTTGAGGTCACATTCAATTTTTTAAATCTGGTTTTTTTCTACTCTCTACAGCTTGTGAAAACCAGCATCGCAGACTGTGGCGGTCAATCCGGCGTCTTCGCCTTATGCTGCTGGCCAAGAAGAGGCGTCGTTAGGGTGGGGTGATGACTGGCCCCTGGTTTTAGGCCCTTTGCGGCCAAATGTTGGGCCTGTTGCCCGCCTTTATTAATAAATATTTTGTATTTTGTTAATTACAGTGTGTTGTGCCTTGTCAAGCATAATTTAAGTGTCTACAAACCCATTTGTGTGTAAATTTAGGCATACCTTTGTAGCCAATTAATGTGTAAACCATAGTAAGCTATGGTCACCAATGTGTGGCATTAATTTTTGCCTACATGTAGATCAAGATACTCATCCCTGACTGTGTTCTTAGCTATGTCTTAGGAAAAACACAATTTAGAGGTGGGGTAATCAAATATATTTTGAAAAAAAAATTACAACAACAAACAAATTAATATTCTTGGCTTGGGGGCTGGGGAGGTTGGGAGTCATTGCTAGGGGCGGTGTTGGGGGCCAACAGTGCAGTAAAAAAAATAGACTGCTGTTGTATGAGCTGTTGTGTCAACAACAAACTTTGTTCCTGGCGCTGGAGAGATTGCTCCATCAGATTGGACAGCCGAACAAGTTCCTGGTTATTTTGTTGGTGTTGGCCTTGTCGCAACTCGTCTATCTGGCGCTGCTGGGCCTCATTTTGTTGCTGACACATCAGCACCTGATGTTCCAACGCCGCAATGCGCTCATTAGTTACATCACGCGGCTGTTGGCGACTGTAGTCCTCCAGCATCCGGACCCCTAGCTCACAAAAATCTGCACTGGTTGGTGCCACACCTCCTCTTGCTCTGGTTTGAGGCTAACAAAATAGAAAACAACATTTTAGTCAAACAGAACCAATGCAGGTATGCCCCTCCAAATCATTTGCCCAAACTGTAACAATACAACTTACCCTTGTTTGAGCCTCAGAAGCTTGGCCACATGGCACTTGGGAAGAGGTCCCAGCTTGGGGTTCTGGTCCTGCCTCCTGCCAAAACAACAAAGAAAGGAAATGTGACATGTTGGTTCATCGCCTACCCACGAACATGCCAATGTGGTTATTGGTCCTCTAAATCAGCCATGTTACCTCCGTGACGTCCGGCACAGGTAGGAGCGGGGTCTGGCTGCCAGAGTGGGGCAAATCCACATCAGAGAGCTCCGGCAAGTTGGCATATGCTAAACAGGAAAGTCAGGTTAGTAGGTCAGTGGACCAAACTCAAATGTAACATGGATAGCCTATCGAGGCCATACCTCCACAAAGTGCAAGATTACACACTAGCCAAAAGGTATCTGTTAAACTCAGATTGCTAACATGTAGGTAAGAGGAATATGAGGCAATAATTGGGCCAAATAAGATCAGACACATTGCTAAAATTACACATACCCGCCATCTCCCAGATGTCTGGAGTTGGGCCCTCACTCGAGCTTTGCCCTTGAAAATACATGTTTAAAAACAAGTTGGCCGAATAAAGTACCACAAAAGTATTGCAAAAATCCATACTAGATAATCAGGCAAAAACAACTTACCCTCATCTCTGGCAGCCTCTACGTGAAGGGCCCTTTCCGGACAGCCACTTCCGATAATCTGGCCAACTAAAAGACACAATTAATGTCTCTAAATATTCCTCCAACTACTTGGGTGAATGTTTGTCTTTAAATATATCCAAAAAATGCATTGCAATCACTCAAAAAACTATTACACTGACCCTGGGGATGGAAAAAGCACTCAAAATAGGCATCTTCAAGTTGACAGAGCAAACATGTAGATTATTAGACTAACCAAATTGAACCAGTGTAACATAAACAGCATAAAGGATACATGATTTATTGCAATACACACCAACAGGGTCCTGTTGACCTGCAACATCGGAAGTGGGGTCCAAAGATGAACCAGTCACTTGGCCTACAAATCAAAAAGAGGAATGATAGACATGCACTTGTGGTAAAGCGGATAAAGCAAGGTTGACACATGCACTTACCGGCATCCAAAGAGTAGCTTGGCTCCTGAGGAGATGCTGGTGCCAATGGCGGGGCAGCTAGGCAAAAACAAAGCAAACATTTAGCCATTGTTAATGTGCTGCACAAAATAAAACATGCATTTAGGTGTGTGTGAGCAGCTCAATCAATAATATTCACTAAACAAGCCCAGTGTGGCTTACACATGTGTATGCAGATATATGGCCACACATCTCTGGCTTCCAACATAGCTACACATGTTAGGGCCTTGTTAGTTAGTTGCTGTGAGGGTTAAAGTGGGCGTGAAATTAGGCCACAGGTCCATATTAGTAATCCTCAACAGTGGTACAAGCTATTGTTTGAGGTGCTCCCACACCCATTTTGTCCAAAAACAACCAGCCCCTAAATTAGTGTTAAATACCTTCAATGGCAGACTGGGTTAGGCTGGAGGTTGGTTGAAGGGCAGGATTTTGGGTGTCCTCCTCCTCCCCCGACTCATGGACAGCACCATGTGCACCTATGCAGAAAGCAACACACAGGAAAGTAAAACATTTATGAGGTATAATGTACTACTTCACAGGTCCTACTGTTAGTTGGCCAGAAAGAGACAAAGCAAATCACATACATTAACATTACCATCACAAAATAGACAGAAAATATGTACCTTCAGTCCAACCTGTGGTGTCATCCCCAGGATCAACACCCTGCAGCCGAGCAAGTGGAATTTTGCCCTTCAGCATCTCCTCATATGGCCTGTAGGTACTCTTTGGACCCTGGATGGTCCCACTCTCGACATCAAGATCGTGATTCATCTTTTTAATAAGGGCCCCTCTCAAAGTGTAGAAGCGTTTCCTGCAGGATGGGCCACTACGTGGGTGTTGAGCACTGCTAGTAAGCTCCTCACCAATGGCATCCCACAGTTTGCTTCTTTCTTGTTTGCCTATTGACTTGCTTTGGGAGCCAAAGAGCAGCTCCCATTTAGCAAGGGTAAGGCGCACAAGATTATTATTCTCCGCCAAATTAAATTCAGGCTCCCTCTTGGCACCTGGGCGCTTAGTCTGGGGTGCTGCACCACCTTCAGGCTGGGCCCTTTTCCGTAAGGGAGGTCTGCGCATAGCACCCACCACACTCCTACTTGGGCCTGCTGTGGCCGGCAGATGTCCTGAATTTGGCTCCATCCTGTAGCTGCACACACACACACCAATACACAACCAACAAGCACGCATGCAGACTACAGAATGGCATCGCCCTGTATTTGGGTTGGGCAGGTTTTATGTGCTCTAACAGCCAATCACAAACAGGTCCACTTAATAGATTCACACATACTGGCCAGGTGCTTGTAGCAACACCTCCACTGCACTGACTGAACCATGTGTGGTAGGCAATTAACTAATTACAGACCTCATTAACCAAACAACACACAACCAAAGACAACAATGTACTCATGTATATTAAACACTTGTGACATGTGGCTATACTAACGGCTATTTAAAGAAACAGCAGCTTACCTTTCATTGGCCCACCACAGAATTTTCTGCCATGTCCGTTAATGCACGCAAGTTTAGGCTCACGTACGCTAGTAGCGCTACTAGCGTGCGTGTGCGCACTCTGTTTCACGCACACCTGGGTCAGCTAATTGGAGACCGGAAATAGCAGAGCAACGCAAAAGGCGGCAAAGCGGACCTGTCCTTTTTCAAAGTGAAGTATAAATGGCTGGATTTTGCAAGCTTCTGGTATTGTTACACTGTGGCAAAGGCTGTGGTGTGGTGCTTGTTTCCCTTAGCTCATTTGAGTGTCTGGCTGGGTTTGGTCCTCACTCTCTGTGGCTTGTTGGGTGATTTCTGACATCAGTGCGGTTTCTTTAGGAGATTGATTTTGTTGGCATATGCAAATATTGTGGAGCATACAGCAAGTGAGGCTTGATTTTGGGGCCTTTTGTGGGCTGTGCAGCAACTCCCCTCTTGGTTGTGCCTAACTTAGAAAGCTGTTTTTCAGCAGTCTGGTGGTTCTGACCACTATACTTCTGGTTTTGTGGTGAGCTGCATTGTAGTGAGTGTGTGAGGAGTGTGATTGTTTGTGTGTGTGGTGTGTTTGTGGTTTTTTGTTTTGTTTGGCTTATTTGGTATATCTGTTGAGTGTGTGATGGATAAGAGGGTGATGTATGGGGTATGGGTGGATGGATGTGTGAGAATGCTGGAAGGGCAGGAGGACAGGGAGGGGGGTGCTGTGAGGCTTAGGGCACCCGCTCCTTTGGAATCCGCCTTTCAGTATGGGACTTAAGTGACGAGCAGATCAGGAGCCGCTTCCGTCTGAATCGTGCTGCACTACAGTCCCTATATGATCAGATTAAGCACAAAATCGAGCCATCCACCAAATGCACTCGTTCCATTCCAGGCATAGTACGCCTGTGTGCCACTTTGAATATTTTGGCACGAGGGACCTTCCAGGCAACCTCTGCCCTCCTCAGCGGGATCAGCCAGGCTACAATGAGCCGCATATTAATCCAGGTAGTACTGGCGATTTGTGATTTGATCCCTATTTACATCAAGTTTCCTGAGGATGAGGATGAGGTTGCCAAAATAAAACATGCATTCTATCTCATGGGAGGGATCCCGAATGTGCTAGGGTGCGTTGATGGTACACATATCCCTTTCCGCCCTCCCCGTGCACAGGAGCTGTATTTCAGGAACCGAAAACAATATCATTCGATGAACATCATGGTGGTCTGTGCCCATGAAATGAAGCTGCAGGCCGTGAGATCGGGGTTCCCCGGCTCATGCCACGATTCTTACGTCCTGCAGCGGACAGTCCTGTGCCGGAAGTTCAAGAACAACGAAATGCCAGCTGGCTGGCTACTGGGTAAATAATTAAACATGTCAAAGTATTTGGCAAAAAATATGTGGCGTAGTAAGCGAAATTTTAAAAAATGAAACCAAAAACATATACTAGTACTAATTGCTGTCTCTCTCCTTGTGTTTTTTCCACAGCGGATAAGGGATATGGGCAGAGAACGTGGGTGATGACTCCGGTCAGAAGCCCACAGACCTCTGCCCATGAACGCTACAATGCAGCACACCACAAAACCCGAAGCATTGTGGAACGAACCATCGGCCTGCTGAAAGCACGCTTTCTCTGTTTGGCATGCCCAGGAGGAGAGATGCTGTACAGTCCACAAAAGGTCTCCAAGATCATCCTCGCCTGCTGTGTGCTCCACAATATTTGCATATGCCACAGAATCCAATCACCTGAAGAAACAAAGTGAGAAGTGAGGACACCCAGACTGGCTTTGAGCTAAGGGAAAGCATGATCACTTCATTTTTTGCGGTAAGCTAACTACCCTTCACTCTAATCCAAGTACTGCACTACAGGGAAAATATTTGTTGGCTCCAATCATAATTTGTCATAAACCACTATAAGGGGGGGTGTAAGATGACCAAACCCACTATAAGGGGGGGTGTAAGATGACCTAAACCACTATAAGGGGGGTGTAAGATGACCAAAACCACTATAAGGGGGGTGTAAGATGACCTAAACCACTATAAGGGGGGTGTAAGATGACCAAAACCCACTATAAGGGGGGTGTAAGATGACCTAAACTACTATAAGGGGGGTGTAAGATGACCTAAACCACTATAAGGGGGGGTGGAAGTTGACCAAAACCACTATGAGGGGGGTGTAAGATGACCAAAACCACTATAAGGGGGGTGTAAGATGACCAAAACCACTATAAGGGGGGTGTAAGATGACCTAAACCACTATAAGGGGGGTGGAAGTTGACCAAAACCACTATAAGGGGGGTGTAAGATGACCAAAACCACTATAAGGGGGGGTGGAAGTTGACCAAAACCACTATAAGGGGGGTGTAAGATGACCAAAACCACTATAAGGGGGGTGTAAGATGACCTAAACCACTATAAGGGGGGTGTAAGATGACCAAACCCACTATAAGGGGGGTGTAAGATGACCTAAACCACTATAAGGGGGGTGTAAGATGACCAAAACCACTATAAGGGGGGTGTAAGATGACCAACCCCACTATAAGGGGGGTTGTAAGATGACCTAAACCACTATAAGGGGGGTGTAAGATGACCAAACCCACTATAAAGGGGGTGTAAGATGACCAAAACCACTATAAGGGGGGTGTAAGATGACCTAAACCACTATAAGGGGGGTGTAAGATGACCAATCCCACTATAAGGGGGGTGTAAGATGACCAAAACCACTATAAGGGGGGTGTAAGATGACCAAACCCACTATAAGGGGGGGTGTAAGATGACCTAAACCACTATAAGGGGGGTGTAAGATGACCAAACCCACTATAAGGGGGGGTGTAAGATGACCAAAACCACTATAAGGGGGGTGTAAGATGACCTAAACCACTATAAGGGGGGTGTAAGATGACCAAACCCACTATAAGGGGGGGGGGGTGTAAGATGACCTAAACCACTATAAGGGGGGTGTAAGATGACCAAACCCACTATAAGGGGGGTATAAGATGACCAAAACCACTATAAGGGGGTTGTAAGATGACCTAAACCACTATAAGGGGGGGGGGTGGAAGTTGACCAAAACCACTATAAGGGGGGTGTAAGATGACCAAAACCACTATAAGGGGGGTGTAAGATGACCAAAACCACTATAAGGGGGGGTGTAAGATGACCTAAACCACTATAAGGGGGGTGTAAGATGACCAAACCCACTATAAGGGGGGTGTAAGATGACCAAACCCACTATAAGGGGGGTGTAAGATGACCAAAACCACTATAAGGGGGGCGTAAGATGACCTAAACCACTATAAGGGGGGTGTAAGATGACCTAAACCACTATAAGGGGGGTGTAAGATGACCAAACCCACTATAAGGGGGGGTGTAAGATGACCTAAACCACTATAAGGGGGGGTGGAAGTTGACCAAAACCACTATAAGGGGGGTGTAAGATGACCTAAACCACTATAAGGGGGGTGTAAGATGACCTAAACCACTATAAGGGGGGTGTAAGATGACCAAACCCACTATAAGGGGGGGTGTAAGATGACCAAACCCACAATAAGGGGGGTGTAAGATGACCTAAACCACTATAAGGGGGGGTGGAAGTTGACCAAAACCACTATAAGGGGGGGTGGAAGTTGACCAACATAACAATTAGGGTTGTTGTGCAAGTTGGACAAAAATGTTAAAATGTAAAAATTATTGCTTTAGTTTTTTACTGCGAAAAAGCCACATTAAATATAAATACTAACTGCACTTTTTATTCTTTTTCAGGCACCCCGATAAACAACCTGAAAAATCCAAAATTTTATTTGATAATTTTACTTTAATTAAAAAAACATTTAAAACCAAAATAAAAATAATAAAAAGAAACATGTTGCAATGTGTTTACTTCTGAAGGTACTAACATTGATTTCAAGCCCACAGCAAAGCAAAGCGCAGGCGCTGTGTTGAATAGCGTGTGTCAAAATGACAGCGCCTACAAAGCTGATCTGAAACATCATATTCAGCAATGTAGGCGTTGTTCCCAACAATGCCAGGTAGCGACTGAGGAGGCCCGCTATAGCGAATCGCTACCGCCCGCGGCGTACGCTAGCGGCGCTCATAGCGCCATACTTCAGTCGCTCATCTGTCGCTACCTGGCGCTATTAATGAATCGGCCTCCCCGTTTCTTGAGATTTATCTGCAGCTTTTAATCTGCATATAGTATATGCACTGTGTCTATGGCCCTTATTTAAGAAGGGATAGCGTCAGGTAGCGCCTGGTTAATGAGAGGTAGCGACAGGTAGCAACTGGTGAATGCCGGACACGGCACACAATTACACATTTATCAAGCAGAATCTGTTTAGCGGCTGGAACAGCGGCATGTAGCGTCTGATTCATCATTTTCACAGCCTCAGCGAACAGCGCCAGCGTTCAGCCTTGCACAGCGCCAGGTATGACCTCTCGCTACCTGTCGCTCTCCAATACATTTCAATGGACGATCCTTTTCTTCTCTTTAAACGTTTTTTTTTTTTTTTTTTTTAAATTCACAAATAATTCTGTGACCTCTTCTGGCATTGAAATAGCAGTTTTTTCATAATCTTTACATTTTTTAAATATTTCCTCAAAAATGACATTACAGGTCTGGTATTAAAGTGTTCATGTTACAATGTTGTTACAATGTAATTCCATATGTTTTCGCTAGTTGATAGATGCTTGAAAACAGACTTTAAACACACCGCCTCCTGCGCTCTGGGCTTCAAACAACTATTTTTCAGCGCCAGAGATTTGTGAAGCTGTTTTTTGCTGAATATGGTGTGAGTCGGTCGCTATGAGCAGTCGCTAACATGCGCTCCCATACAGCGCTGTACTGGTCAAATAGCGACTCCTCACAATGTATTCAACATTACTAAACAGCGACTGAGTTGCTATAAAGTAGCGACTCACGGCCGAGCACTGCGACTACTAGCGGGCGCTCTGAAAATTCCTGCTACAGACGCTCATCTGTCGCTACCTGGCGCTAATGATGAATCAGCCTGCCCGTTTCTTGAGATTTATCTGCAGCTTTTAATCTGCATATAGTATATGCACTGTGTCTATGTATACAGTGAGTATATAATTATACAGACATATATCATAACTAGAGATGAGCGAACTTTTGAAAAATTCGATTAGACTGATTCGCCGAATTTTCCGACAAAAATCGTTTCGACCCGAATAAATTCGCGACGAATCGCTATTAAAAACGGCTATTTCTGAGCCTCCTAGAGCCTCAATAGGGTTGTAAACCATTCTGCCTTGCTATAACACGCACAGGATGCGTGCTGGGTTAGTTAAATAATACTTTGAATAAATATCACATGCAGATCAGAGGCATCGCTAATAGAATCGCAGAGCGGCACAATTGAATTCAAGAGAGTTGAAGTGGCATCACTATGAGAGGCAGGAGCCCAAACATTGCTTTAAAGAGACACTGGAGTTGGCAGCAGCAGGAGCCCAAAAATTGGATGAATCACACCCTGGAGTTGGCAGAAGCAGCAGCAGGAGCCCAAACATTGGCTGAAAGAAACACTGGGGTTGGCTTCAGGAGCCCAAAAATTGGATGAATCACACCCTGGAGTTGGCAGCAGCAGCAGCAGGAGCCCAAATATACACTGGAGTTGGCTTCAGGAGCCCAAACATTGGATGAATCACACCCTGGAGTTGGCAGCAGCAGCAGCAGGAGCCCAAATATACACTGGAGTTGGCTTCAGGAGCCCAAAAATTGGATGAGTCACACCCTGGAGTTGGCAGAAGTTGGCAGCAGCAGCAGCAGGAGCCCCAACATTACTTTAAAGAGACACTGGGGTTGGCTTCAGGAGCCCAAAAATTGGATGAATCACACCCTGGAGTTGGCAGCAGCAGCAGCAGGAGCCCCAACATTACTTTAAAGAGACACTGGGGTTGGCTTCAGGAGCCCAAAAATTGGATGAATCACACCCTGGAGTTGGCAGCAGCAGGAGCCCAAATATTACTTTAAAGAGACACTGGGGTTGGCTTCAGGAGCCCAAAAATTGGATGATTCACACCCTGGAGTTGGCAGCAGCAGCAGCAGGAGCCCAAATATACACTGGGGTTGGCTTCAGGAGCCCAAAAATTGGATGAATCACACCCTGGGAGTTGGCAGCAGCAGCAGCAGGAGCCCAAATATTACTTTAAAGAGACACTGGGGTTGGCTTCAGGAGCCCAAAAATTGGATGAATCACACCCTGGAGTTGGCAGCAGCAGGAGCCCAAATATTACTTTAAAGAGACACTGGGGTTGGCTTCAGGAGCCCAAAAATTGCATGATTCACACCCTGGAGTTGGCAGCAGCAGCAGGAGCCCAAATATACACTGGAGTTGGCTTCAGGAGCCCAAAAATTGGATGAATCACACCCTGGAGTTGGCAGCAGCAGCAGCAGGAGCCCAAATATTACTTTAAAGAGACACTGGGGTTGGCTTCAGGAGCCCAAACATTGGATGAATCACACCCTGGAGTTGGCAGCAGCAGGAGCCCAAATATTACTTTAAAGAGACACTGGGGTTGGCTTCAGGAGCCCAAAAATTGCATGATTCACACCCTGGAGTTGGCAGCAGCAGCAGCAGGAGCCCAAATATACACTGGGGTTGGCTTCAGGAGCCCAAAAATTGGATGAATCACACCCTGGAGTTGGCAGCAGCAGCAGCAGGAGCCCAAATATTACTTTAAAGAGACACTGGGGTTGGCTTCAGGAGCCCAAAAATTGGATGAATCACACCCTGGAGTTGGCAGCAGCAGCAGCAGGAGCCCAAATATACACTGGAGTTGGCTTCAGGAGCCCAAAAATTGGATGAATCACACCCTGGAGATGACAGCAGCAGCAGCAGCAGGAGCCCAAATATACACTGGAGTTGGCTTCAGGAGCCCAAAAATTGGATGAATCACACCCTGGAGTTGGCAGCAGCAGCAGCAGCAGGAGCCCAAATATACAATGGAGTTGGCTTCAGGAGCCCAAAAATTGGATGAATCACACCCTGGAGTTGGCAGCAGCAGCAGCAGGAGCCCAAATATACACTGGAGTTGGCTTCAGGAGCCCAAAAATTGGATGAGTCACACCCTGGAGTTGGCAGAAGTTGGCAGCAGCAGCAGCAGGAGCCCCAACATTACTTTAAAGAGACACTGGGGTTGGCTTCAGGAGCCCAAAAATTGGATGAATCACACCCTGGAGTTGGCAGCAGCAGCAGGAGCCCCAACATTACTTTAAAGAGACACTGGGGTTGGCTTCAGGAGCCCAAAAATTGGATGAATCACACCCTGGAGTTGGCAGCAGCAGGAGCCCAAATATTACTTTAAAGAGACACTGAGGTTGGCTTCAGGAGCCCAAAAATTGCATGATTCACACCCTGGAGTTGGCAGCAGCAGCAGCAGGAGCCCAAATATACACTGGGGTTGGCTTCAGGAGCCCAAAAATTGGATGAATCACACCCTGGAGTTGGCAGCAGCAGCAGCAGGAGCCCCAACATTACTTTAAAGAGACACTGGGGTTGGCTTCAGGAGCCCAAAAATTGGATGAATCACACCCTGGAGTTGGCAGCAGCAGGAGCCCAAATATTACTTTAAAGAGACACTGGGGTTGGCTTCAGGAGCCCAAAAATTGGATGATTCACACCCTGGAGTTGGCAGCAGCAGCAGCAGGAGCCCAAATATACACTGGGGTTGGCTTCAGGAGCCCAAAAATTGGATGAATCACACCCTGGAGTTGGCAGCAGCAGCAGCAGGAGCCCAAATATTACTTTAAAGAGACACTGGGGTTGGCTTCAGGAGCCCAAAAATTGGATGAATCACACCCTGGAGTTGGCAGCAGCAGGAGCCCAAATATTACTTTAAAGAGACACTGGGGTTGGCTTCAGGAGCCCAAAAATTGCATGATTCACACCCTGGAGTTGGCAGCAGCAGCAGCAGGAGCCCAAATATACCCTATTGAGCCTTAGCGTCACAACGGTGTACCCCACCATAGTCTGATTTGCGATGTTTCCACCCGTTGGAATTCCACCCTCCATATGCAGGATCCACTATAGCAGTGGTCCCCAACCCTGTCCTCAAGGCCCACCAACAGGCCAGGTTTTGCAGATCTCCACAAAGATGCACAGGTGGAGTAATTAGTGCAGCTGCAGAGCAATAGAGCTGGCTATTTGGAGATCCAAAAAACATGACATGTTGGTGGGCCTTGAGGACAGGGTTGAGGACCACTGCACTATAGGAACAGAGAAAAGCCATCACGGATTTCTGGATGATCCAAACGGATAGGGGGACACCCCTGTGTAAATTCAATGTAAACCATTGGCAGCTCATACGTGACACCGACCGTTTGCTCAGGCCCTTTGAGGAAGCTACGTTATTAGTCAGTTGCCAGGACTATGAGATGAACGATGAGATTCCACTGCTTCATGTACTACAACACATGTTGGAAACCATGGCTGGTCAGGGCACTGGAGACATGGCACATACATTTCACAGCCACATGAAGCCTGTGGGGGCTGAAGTGGAGGAGGAGGAGGGGGTGGGGCAAAGCAAACCACAGTTTAGGTTTCACAAAATGACCATTTTATCTAGTCATCTGACAGAAGAGGAGGAGCAGGAGCAGCCACAGGAGCTAGAGGGTTGTGAGTAAGGTGAGACAGAGGACCCAGACACACCGTGGCAGTTTACAGTGGAGATGGAGACAGGTAGTCCCTCCGAGTCATTTGCACAAATGGCACGATGCATGCTCACATGCTTGCGTACTAGTGAGCGCAGAATTGTCTCCATTTGTCAGCGGGAAGACTTCTGGCTCTCCAACTTATTGGACCCTCGCTTCCGGCACAAAATGGGGGCATTTTTTACGCCCACTGAGAGGGAGGACAAACTGACCTACTACAGAGACATCCCACGTAGTCAGTTGGGCGATGTCTATCTGCGCCATGGCCCATACTCCCGCAGGTCTGACTCGGGGGGACCTCTGCGATCACCTTCCACTGCCATGGCTGCTGGGGGGGTGGAAGGAGCAGCAGCAGCAGCTCCATCAGCAGCAGCCTCAGTCTTCAGTCGCTAGTGAGTAGCTTTCTACACCCGCATAGTGAGTCTACTCATGAGCAGCAGGAAGACCTGGAGCTGGACCTCAAACAGCAGGTCATGTCATACCTTGACATGACCATGCCAACACACCTTCAAGATCCACTGGATTTGCTGGGAAGCCAAACTTGACTTGTGCCCGCAACTAGCAGAGTTTGCCCTGGAAAAGCTGTACTGGCCGGACAGTAGTTGATTTAGATGGCAACTGGGCTGCTCTATATAACGAAGCAAAATGGCAAATTTACCTCACTATATAAGCTATTGCCCCTCAGATTTACACAGGGGCTGCTCTATATTATGCTGCAAAATGGCAAATTTACCTCACAATATAAGCTATTGCCCCTCAGATTTACACAGGGCCTGCTCTATATTATGCGGCAAAATGGCAAATTAACCTCACAATATAAGCTATTGCCCCTCAGATTTACACAGGGCCTGCTCTATATAACGAAGCAAAATGGCAAATTTACCTCACTATATAAGCTATTGCCCCTCAGATTTACACAGGGGCTGCTCTATATTATGCTGCAAAATGGCAAATTAACCTCACAATATAAGCTATTGCCCCTCAGATTTACACAGGGCCTGCTCTATATAACGAAGCAAAATGGCAAATTTACCTCACTATATAAGCTATTGCCCCTCAGATTTACACAGGGGCTGCTCTATATTATGCTGCAAAATGGCAAATTAACCTCACAATATAAGCTATTGCAGCTCTATATAAATAAAAATAAATAAATAAAAAAAGGGCCTGTAGAAGCTTATTCAGTATAACAGATAGGGTGACATGTGCTGGTTTGGGATGCCCATATGGGCTAGTGTTTTGGCAGCAGTACAAAAACCAATGCAAAATGCAATAGCTTAATAAAGCTGATGCTGATCAACGCTTATTTAGTATAACAGATGGGGTGCAACATGCAGGTTTGGGATGCCCTGCGGCCTGGTGTATTTAAAGCAGACCAAAACCAATTCAAAATGCAATAACTTAATAAAGCTGAGGCTGTAGATGCTTATTTAGTATAAACAGGTAGGGTGCAAGGTGCAGCTTTGGGGTGCCCTGCGGCCTGGTTAAATGAAAGCAGTCAAAAAGGAAGTGCAAACTGAAGTAGCTTAATGAAGCTGATGCTGATCAACGCTTATGTTGTATACCAGATAGGGTGCAAGGTGCAGCTTTGGGGTGCCCTGCGGCCTGGTTTATTAAAAGCAGTCAAAAACAAGTGCAAACTGAAGTAGCTTAATAAAGCAGCTGATGCTGATCAACGCTTATGTTGTATAACAGATAGGGTTAAAATAGCATGTGCCTTGGGATGCCCGTGTGGCCTGTTATATTTCCAGCTGAACAAAAAGTAACAATAATCCAAGTATGAGACATCATTTTGACCTTCTTTACAGCGCCATACTTTGAAAAAAAAAAATTAATTTCATGCCGATCAATCCAAAGGTCAATGCCCCTAACAAAAATAGCGTTCGGCATAAGTTTTCCTTCTGGAAGGACGTAACCTTTAGTTTACATGGTTGGGGTAGGTTATCTTACAAATTGGGATACCCCAGGCAGCAGTGTCATTGAAAGAGACAGATTGTAATGCAGGCCATACGCAAGCAGAGAAACTCAGGCTGCAACAGGCCTATTTAGTTTACATGGTTGGGGTAGGTTATCTTACAAATTGGGATACCCCACTGTATATGAAACCGAATATAAAAGCACACCCAAAAGTGGACAATCAGCCTCCAAGAGGACTGCTTAGTTTAAATAAGAGAGCTGCTTAGTATGGTAGGTAGGTTATGTTATGTTACAGAATGGGATGCCCCAAGCAGACTTGAGATCAGTATATATGCACACAGCAGCAGTGTGTTAGCAGGCTCATACAGGCCAAATTTCTTTAAATAACTGTGCAGCTTACAGTAAATGCAGAGGCTAATGGTATGTTACAGAATGGGATGCCCCAAAGCAGACTTGAGATCAGTATATATGCACACAGCAGCAGTGTGTTAGCAGGCTCATACAGGCCAAATTTCTTTAAATAACTGTGCAGCTTACAGTAAATGCAGAGTCTAATGGTATGTTACAGAATGGGATGCCCCAAAGCTGACTTGAGATCAGTATATATGCACACAGCAGCAGTGTGTTAGCAGGCTCATACAGGCCAAATTTCTTTAAATAACTGTGCAGCTTACAGTTAATGCAGAGGCTAATGGTATGTTACAGAATGGGATGCCCCAAGCAGACTTGAGATCAGTATATATGCACACAGCAGCAGTGTGTTAGCAGGCTCATACAGGCCAAATTTCTTTAAATAACTGTGCAGCTTACAGTAAATGCAGAGGCTAATGGTATGTTACAGAATGGGATGCCCCAAAGCTGACTTGAGATCAGTATATATGCAGACAGCAGCAGTGTGTTAGCAGGCTCATACAGGCCAAATTTCTTTAAATAACTGTGCAGCTTACAGTAAATGCAGAGGCTAATGGTATGTTACAGAATGGGATGCTCCAAAGCTGACTTGAGATCAGTATATATGCACACAGCAGCAGTGTGTTAGCAGGCTCATACAGGCCAAATTTCTTTAAATACCTGTGCAGCTTACAGTAAATGCAGAGGCTAATGGTATGTTACAGAATGGGATGCCCCAAAGCAGACTTGAGATCAGTATATATGCACACAGCAGCAGTGTGTTAGCAGGCTCATACAGGCCAAATTTCTTTAAATAACTGTGCAGCTTACAGTAAATGCAGAGGCTAATGGTATGTTACAGAATGGGATGCCCCAAAGCTGACTTGAGATCAGTATATATGCACACAGCAGCAGTGTGTTAGCAGGCTCATACAGGCCAAATTTCTTTAAATAACTGTGCAGCTTACAGTTAATGCAGAGGCTAATGGTATGTTACAGAATGGGATGCCCCAAGCAGACTTGAGATCAGTATATATGCACACAGCAGCAGTGTGTTAGCAGGCTCATACAGGCCACATTTATTTAAATACCTGTGCAGCTTACAGTAAATGCAGAGGCTAATGGTATGTTACAGAATGGGATGCCCCAAAAACCAGAGAGCACCTGGCAGGCAGCAGTAAGACTATGCACAGCAAAAGTGTCTTTATCATGCCTAATTTCAATTAGAATAGGTGCAAATGGTTAGGTTCTTAAATAGAGGCTGGTGTAGTCACAGAATGGGATGCCCTAAAAACCAGCAGTAAGTACACCTGGCAGGGACAAGTAGTGCTATGCCCAGCAAAAGTGTCTTTATCAGGCCTAATTTCAATTATAATAAGTGCAAATGGTTATATGGTCTTAAACAGAGGCTGCTGTAGTCACAGAATGGGATGCCCTAAAAAAGAAGTGGACCTGGCAGGGTCCAGAATTGCTATGCCCAGCAAAAGTGTCTTTATCAGGCTAATTTCAATTATAATAAGTGCAAATGGTTATATGGTCTTAAACAGAGGCTGCTGTAGTCACAGAATGGGATGCCCTAAAAAAGAAGTGGGCCTGGCAGGGTCCAGAAGTGCTATGCCCAGCAAAAGTGTCTTTATCAGGCTAATTTCAATTATAATAAGTGCAAATGGTTATATGGTCTTAAACAGAGGCTGCTGTAGTCACAGAATGGGATGCCCCAAAAAAGATCCAGTAGTGCTATGCCCAGCAAAAGTGTCTTAATCAGGGCTAATTTCAATTATAATAAGTGCAAATGGTTATATGGTCTTAAACAGAGGCTGCTGTAGTCACAGAATGGGATGCCCCAAAAAAGATCCAGTAGTGCTATGCCCAGCAAAAGTGTCTTTATCAGGCTAATTTCAATTATAATAAGTGCAAATGGTTATATGGTCTTAAACAGAGGCTGCTGTAGTCACAGAATGGGATGCCCTAAAAACCAGCAGTAAGTACACCTGGCAGGGTCCAGAAGTACTATGGCCAGCAAAAGTGTCTTTATCAGGCTAATTTCAAATATAATAAGAGCAAATGGTTATATGGTCTTAAACAGAGGCTGCTGTAGTCACAGAATGGGATGCCCTAAAAGACAGCAGTAGGTACACCTGGCAGGGTCCAGAAGTACTATGCCCAGCAAAAGTGTCTTTATTAGGCTAATTTCAAATATAATAAGAGCAAATGGTTATATGGTCTTAAACAGAGGCTGCTGTAGTCACAGAATGGGATGCCCTAAAAACCAGCAGTAAGTACACCTGGCAGGGTCCAGAAGTACTATGGCCAGCAAAAGTGTCTTTATCAGGCTAATTTCAATTATAATAAGAGCAAATGGTTATATGGTCTTAAACAGAGGCTGCTGTAGTCACAGAATGGGATGCCCTAAAAACCAGCAGTAAGTACACCTGGCAGGGTCCAGAAGTACTATGCCCAGCAAAAGTGTCTTTATCAGGCTAATTTCAAATATAATAAGAGCAAATGGTTATATGGTCTTAAACAGAGGCTGCTGTAGTCACAGAATGGGATGCCCTAAAAACCAGCAGTAAGTACACCTGGCAGGGTCCAGAAGTACTATGCCCAGCAAAAGTGTCTTTATCAGGCTAATTTCAAATATAATAAGAGCAAATGGTTATATGGTCTTAAACAGAGGCTGCTGTAGTCACAGAATGGGATGCCCTAAAAACCAGCAGTAAGTACACCTGGCAGGGTCCAGAAGTACTATGGCCAGCAAAAGTGTCTTTATCAGGCTAATTTCAATTATAATAAGAGCAAATGGTTATATGGTCTTAAACAGAGGCTGCTGTAGTCACAGAATGGGATGCCCTAAAAACCAGCAGTAAGTACACCTGGCAGGGTCCAGAAGTACTATGCCCAGCAAAAGTGTCTTTATCAGGCTAATTTCAAATATAATAAGAGCAAATGGTTATATGGTCTTAAACAGAGGCTGCTGTAGTCACAGAATGGGATGCCCTAAAAACCAGCAGTAAGTACACCTGGCAGGGTCCAGAAGTACTATGCCCAGCAAAAGTGTCTTTATCAGGCTAATTTCAAATATAAGAGCAAATGGTTATATGGTCTTAAACAGAGGCTGCTGTAGTCACAGAATGGGATGCCCTAAAAACCAGCAGTAAGTACACCTGGCAGGGTCCAGAAGTACTATGCCCAGCAAAAGTGTCTTTATCAGGCTAATTTCAATTATAATAAGAGCAAATGGTTATATGGTCTTAAACAGAGGCTGCTGTAGTCACAGAATGGGATGCCCTAAAAACCAGCAGTAAGTACACCTGGCAGGGTCCAGAAGTACTATGGCCAGCAAAAGTGTCTTTATCAGGCTAATTTCAATTATAATAAGAGCAAATGGTTATATGGTCTTAAACAGAGGCTGCTGTAGTCACAGAATGGGATGCCCTAAAAACCAGCAGTAAGTACACCTGGCAGGGTACAGAAGTACTATGGCCAGCAAAAGTGTCTTTATCAGGCTAATTTCAATTATAATAAGAGCAAATGGTTATATGGTCTTAAACAGAGGCTGCTGTAGTCACAGAATGGGATGCCCTAAAAACCAGCAGTAAGTACACCTGGCAGGGTCCAGAAGTACTATGCCCAGCAAAAGTGTCTTTATCAGGCTAATTTCAAATATAATAAGAGCAAATGGTTATATGGTCTTAAACAGAGGCTGCTGTAGTCACAGAATGGGATGCCCTAAAAACCAGCAGTAAGTACACCTGGCAGGGTCCAGAAGTACTATGGCCAGCAAAAGTGTCTTTATCAGGCTAATTTCAAATATAATAAGAGCAAATGGTTATATGGTCTTAAACAGAGGCTGCTGTAGTCACAGAATGGGATGCCCTAAAAACCAGCAGTAAGTACACCTGGCAGGGTCCAGAAGTACTATGCCCAGCAAAAGTGTCTTTATCAGGCTAATTTCAAATATAATAAGAGCAAATGGTTATATGGTCTTAAACAGAGGCTGCTGTAGTCACAGAATGGGATGCCCTAAAAACCAGCAGTAAGTACACCTGGCAGGGTCCAGAAGTACTATGGCCAGCAAAAGTGTCTTTATCAGGCTAATTTCAAATATAATAAGAGCAAATGGTTATATGGTCTTAAACAGAGGCTGCTGTAGTCACAGAATGGGATGCCCTAAAAACCAGCAGTAAGTACACCTGGCAGGGTCCAGAAGTACTATGGCCAGCAAAAGTGTCTTTATCAGGCTAATTTCAATTATAATAAGAGCAAATGGTTATATGGTCTTAAACAGAGGCTGCTGTAGTCACAGAATGGGATGCCCTAAAAACCAGCAGTAAGTACACCTGGCAGGGTCCAGAAGTACTATGGCCAGCAAAAGTGTCTTTATCAGGCTAATTTCAAATATAATAAGAGCAAATGGTTATATGGTCTTAAACAGAGGCTGCTGTAGTCACAGAATGGGATGCCCTGGCAGGGTCCAGAAGTACTATGCCGAGCAAAAGTGTCTTTATCAGGCTAATTTCAAATATAATAAGAGCAAATGGTTATATGGTCTTAAACAGAGGCTGCTGTAGTCACAGAATGGGATGCCCTAAAAACCAGCAGTAAGTACACCTGGCAGGGTCCAGAAGTACTATGGCCAGCAAAAGTGTCTTTATCAGGCTAATTTCAAATATAATAAGAGCAAATGGTTATATGGTCTTAAACAGAGGCTGCTGTAGTCACAGAATGGGATGCCCTAAAAACCAGCAGTAAGTACACCTGGCAGGGTCCAGAAGTACTATGGCCAGCAAAAGTGTCTTTATCAGGCTAATTTCAAATATAATAAGAGCAAATGGTTATATGGTCTTAAACAGAGGCTGCTGTAGTCACAGAATGGGATGCCCTAAAAACCAGCAGTAAGTACACCTGGCAGGGTCCAGAAGTACTATGGCCAGCAAAAGTGTCTTTATCAGGCTAATTTCAATTATAATAAGAGCAAATGGTTATATGGTCTTAAACAGAGGCTGCTGTAGTCACAGAATGGGATGCCCTAAAAACCAGCAGTAAGTACACCTGGCAGGGTACAGAAGTACTATGGCCAGCAAGAGTGTCTTTATCAGGCTAATTTCAAATATAATAAGAGCAAATGGTTATATGGCCTTAAACAGAGGCTGCTGTAGTCACAGAATGGGATGCCCTAAAAACCAGCAGTAAGTACACCTGGCAGGGTCCAGAAGTACTATGCCCAGCAAAAGTGTCTTTATCAGGCTAATTTCAAATATAATAAGAGCAAATGGTTATATGGTCTTAAACAGAGGCTGCTGTAGTCACAGAATGGGATGCCCTAAAAACCAGCAGTAAGTACACCTGGCAGGGTCCAGAAGTACTATGGCCAGCAAAAGTGTCTTTATCAGGCTAATTTCAATTATAATAAGAGCAAATGGTTATATGGTCTTAAACAGAGGCTGCTGTAGTCACAGAATGGGATGCCCTAAAAACCAGCAGTAAGTACACCTGGCAGGGTCCAGAAGTACTATGGCCAGCAAGAGTGTCTTTATCAGGCTAATTTCAAATATAATAAGAGCAAATGGTTATATGGTCTTAAACAGAGGCTGCTGTAGTCACAGAATGGGATGCCCTAAAAACCAGCAGTAAGTACACCTGGCAGGGTCCAGAAGTACTATGCCCAGCAAAAGTGTCTTTATCAGGCTAATTTCAAATATAATAAGAGCAAATGGTTATATGGTCTTAAACAGAGGCTGCTGTAGTCACAGAATGGGATGCCCTAAAAACCAGCAGTAAGTACACCTGGCAGGGTCCAGAAGTACTATGGCCAGCAAAAGTGTCTTTATCAGGCTAATTTCAAATATAATAAGAGCAAATGGTTATATGGTCTTAAACAGAGGCTGCTGTAGTCACAGAATGGGATGCCCTAAAAACCAGCAGTAAGTACACCTGGCAGGGTCCAGAAGTACTATGCCCAGCAAAAGTGTCTTTATCAGGCTAATTTCAAATATAATAAGAGCAAATGGTTATATGGTCTTAAACAGAGGCTGCTGTAGTCACAGAATGGGATGCCCTAAAAACCAGCAGTAAGTACACCTGGCAGGGTCCAGAAGTACTATGCCCAGCAAAAGTGTCTTTATCAGGCTAATTTCAAATATAATAAGAGCAAATGGTTATATGGTCTTAAACAGAGGCTGCTGTAGTCACAGAATGGGATGCCCTAAAAACCAGCAGTAAGTACACCTGGCAGGGTCCAGAAGTACTATGCCAGCAAAAGTGTCTTTATCAGGCTAATTTCAAATATAATAAGAGCAAATGGTTATATGGTCTTAAACAGAGGCTGCTGTAGTCACAGAATGGGATGCCCTAAAAACCAGCAGTAAGTACACCTGGCAGGGTCCAGAAGTACTATGCCCAGCAAAAGTGTCTTTATCAGGCTAATTTCAAATATAATAAGAGCAAATGGTTATATGGTCTTAAACAGAGGCTGCTGTAGTCACTGAATGGGATGCCCTAAAAACCAGCAGTAAGTACACCTGGCAGGGTCCAGAAGTACTATGCCCAGCAAAAGTGTCTTTATCAGGCTAATTTCAAATATAAGAGCAAATGGTTATATGGTCTTAAACAGAGGCTGCTGTGTAGTCACAGAATGGGATGCCCTAAAAACCAGCAGTAAGTACACCTGGCAGGGTCCAGAAGTACTATGCCCAGCAAAAGTGTCTTTATCAGGCTAATTTCAATTATAATAAGAGCAAATGGTTATATGGTCTTAAACAGAGGCTGCTGTAGTCACAGAATGGGATGCCCTAAAAACCAGCAGTAAGTACACCTGGCAGGGTCCAGAAGTACTATGCCCAGCAAAAGTGTCTTTATCAGGCTAATTTCAATTATAATAAGAGCAAATGGTTATATGGTCTTAAACAGAGGCTGACTGTAGTCACAGAATGGGATGCCCTAAAAACCAAGCAGTAAGTACACCTGGCAGGGTCCAGACAGCTACTATGCCCATCAAAAGTGTCTTTACTCAGGCTAATTTCAATTATAATAAGAGCAAATGGTTAT